>CM053414.1:7659437-7807367 GCA_028644305.1 Xerus rutilus
TGGCTCACGCTTGTAATCCCAGCACTTTGGGAGGCTGAGACAGGAGAATCGCGAGTTCAAAGCCAGCCTCAGCAATGGCGAGGTGCTAAGCAACTCAGTGAGACCCTGTCTCTACATAAAACACAAAATAGGGCTGGGGATGTGGCTCAGGGGTCGAGTGCCCCTGAGTTCAATCCCTGGTACCAAAAAAAAAAAAAAAGAACATGAACTGGACAAAGTGACTAATCTGGGGTGGGGCGCGAACTGACCTAGGTTTGACTCTGGCTCCAAGGTTATTAGTGATGGCATGAGGCGTGGGTGGTGTGTTGGTTAGATCAATACACACATCAATGACAACAGAGGGACTTACTGGTTCAGGGATGTTTTTAGCAACTATGGGCTAATAGCCACCTGCCAGGTGGTGCCTGAGGCCTCTTCCATGTCTTAGCCTCTCTGACCCCTTAAAGAAGCTAGCAAGGTTGGCGGTGTTATTGCTTCCCACTGTTGGGGTGGTAGGAGCAGAGAGAAAAAATACAAAACCAGGAAATCCAAAAGCCTCCCCAGGAACTTGAACGGAGCAGGAAGAACAACTGATTTTACATCGAAAGGTCTTTTCTGGGCTTGTATTTCTTAAACTTAATGTTTCTGGAATAAAGTATCTAGTTTAAAAAACAAAAATCTCCAATATTACCAGATAGTTAGTGCTAGACATTTTTTTTTCTAATCTTTTTTCTTTCTCTACCATTTCTCTACGGCTGAAGCAATGTAGCTTAGAAATCCCTTCACAGGGCCTCTCCCCCAACTGCCTCTCCCCACACTGCCTCCCCGAAGCTTGGAATTACTCTCAGAACTTTTTTTTCTTTTTTCGACTTCTGACCCTTATGTCACACCCTCAGGGTCTAAGGTCTTCTCTCCTTTTTTCTTATAAACCTGGCTTTCTATTCCCTGATTTATCCATCTTACCTCTCTAGGCACAGAGTAGGCCCTCAATGTGAGTTCTGGAATGAGCAATTATTATACTCCATGGATTATCTCATGAATGTCCTGGACTCTTAGCATGAATGGGCTAGAAAGGGACTCTGGGTGATCACCCCAGGGAATGGAGGGCAGCCTGAAGAACCCACGTGGCTAGGGAGTCCCCTGGTAAGTAGCAAAGGGCAGAAGCTGGAATGTGGATCCCTGGTCCACCCAGACTCCTTTGCAGCTTCCAAAGGCCCTGGCAGAAATGGTCCAGCACCCCCTGGCTTTTCCCTTATACTTTGGATGGAAGCTAATCTTAGATGGAGGGGGAAATGACCAGACATATCAATCCTGCGCCAGGGGCAGAGAGGGGAAAGCCCAACAGATTTGCTTGGTTCTTGGAAGTCAGTGGAAGGAAGGTGGATTTCCACTAAGACAGCTGGCCTTTGCTACTGAGCAGGACGTCTTAAGCTGCGTTGGTCTTACAGTCCCCATGGAGCTCACCCTGATGGCTTCACTGTGGCGCAAGAGTTGCAGCTCCAGGGAGCAAAGATAAAATGTGGAAACTGGGTCAGGTTTTCTGCTGGGGTGCAGCTCTGGCCCGGGCCCCTGCAACAGTCTGGGGAGGGCTAGCGGAAGAGCTGCAGTCTAACCAGCTGCCTGAAGTTTGGAAATGTCTCCCCAGCTCTTCCTCCGCTTCACAGCCTTCGCCCCCCTCTCCCCATCCTGCATGGAGCTGCAGGATACAAGGGGCTTCTGATGTGAAGAGAGTAAGTCACTGTCCCCTTGTCCTTGAGGTAATTAATCAGCGGTGACTCTTTACTGGGGAATAATATTACTCAGACCACTTTCCCTCCTTGTAATATCAATTACGGAGCAGAGAGGCAGTTCTGGAGAAGACACAAAGGGACCTGCTGGGGTTCTGCTGCAGTCACAAAGCTGAGTGAGTTGTGGACACGGTACGTACAGCACAGTCCACAGGCTGCTCCAAACACTACTGGGCCTGCTCCAGGCTGCTCCTGTTTCCTGCAGATTCTAGTTGCTATGAATTGCTTTCAAGCTCTGAAATCAGTGGCAGTTAGCTCTGCAGCAGGTTCTGGCCGCTCTCCACTCAGGGCCTCCACTATCTTATCTGGCCCCGCCCCCAGCCCCATTTCCTAAGGCTCCTGCTGCAGCGCAGAAATTCCCTCACCAGGGGCTGGGATTGTAGCTCAGCGGTAGAGCGCTTGCCTCGCATGCGTGAGGCCCTGGGTTCGATCCTCGGCACCACATACAAAGCAATAAAATAAAGACATTGTGTCCATCTATAACTAAAAAAATATTAAAAAAAAAGAAGTTTTAAAAAAAAAAAAAAAAGAAATTCCCTCACCAGGGAGTGGGAACAGAATTTATCAGCCCAATGTGAGGCGCAGGTCGCTGCTCCCTCCATGCACCCTGTGGGCGACATGGGTGAGTACTCATGTCACTCCTCTGCACCAAGTGGCGACAGAATGAGGCTGCGCACAGTGCAGAGAACCTGAGTACCAGCTGGATGTGAAGAGGAGCAGGAAGAGACAGAGAAAGAGCAGATGAGAAGGGGCAGGGAGGGCAAGAAGAGGGAAAGGAACTTCAAACCCACACGCAAACCAAGATGTCTTCCTGAAGATGCTCTGCAGCACAATAAACTTTGCTTGAATAGTCTTGTCCTTGCAGATCCAAACCTCTGGCCTTTGGATTATCGCCAAACTCTACCTTTCAAAGTCCATCACCTGCTCACTGTGCCTCCTCCCAGTCCTGCGGTCATGGCCAGGAGGAGACAGGAACTCTGCACGGGGCACTTTAAGATGGACTTTGACTACCTGCTTAAAGGGTTAAGATCAGGGTACCTGCAAGATAAAGAAGAGCCTCTGGATATGAGCAAACTCCACAGAGAGAAGCGGGGAGCTTAGAAAAGTGGGGAGCCGTCCATTCCATAGAACTCTTCTTCTAAATTCCAAAATAGGATGCACAGAAGACTGTGGTGTCCTCCCAGAGACACCAGGGGCTAGATTTCTTGGGAAGAGAATGCTAAAGAAAACCACGAATGACTGTACCATAGCAGTCCCTCATAGTATAAAGAGTTCTTTAAAAAAATGCTTCTGATTAAAAGCCTAATTTTATTTAATATCCTTCAAATAAAAGAAGAGAGGCTATTAAGTTAGCATGATCGCCATGGATATTATTGAAAGCAATGCTAATAGAGTTGTTTTTATGGTTCCATTTGTTCAAAATGAAAAATGGCATTCTCCAAACATTTGATCTGAGGAGAAATGGATTTGCAAAGCGACCAAAGAACAAAGATAAACTGGAAAGAAAATCTATTTTGATTAGATGATTTTGCAGTTTGTGGACTGGTTACAAATAACTTGAAGGCCACAAGATATCCTCTGGTTTCTACAAAGAGGAACTTCTGTTAGGAAAACCCCTATAAGAAGAGACACCACTGTGATTTTTATTTTATTTTTTTGAGAGCCAGAGAGGATCTTTGTTTTCAAATATCATTTTCCTAAGTAAATGTCGTATTTTTAAAGGAAAAACTTTATATACAAATATAAATTTTTGGGGGTGCCCAGCAGATTCCATGCATGGTTTTGAAAAGATATTGGTATATGTTCTTGTGTGATGGTTAATTTGGTTTAAGATACAGATTTGGGCATATTCAATACATGGAGAGACCAGCCCAGAGGTTTTCCACCCCAACCTCTGGGCAAACTCAGAACAGATGTAGCCAAACGAAGGTACCCACTTGCCTCAAGGTTTACAACTTACACTGGCAAAATGGTGAAGGATTCACCACTGACTCTTCATTTAAAAAAAAAAAAAAGGCATAGAGGAATAAAACAGAGAAGGAATAGCACAAGTCTCTGCAGAAAAAGACAGGGGAGGGGTTTGTATATTGCATATCTCCGTTTTGGTAATCCAAAGAGGGAATATAAGCTTAAAGTCCTGAATTTAACAAACCTAATTATCAAGGCTTAATTAGTACCAAGGGTACAGCTTCATGGAACACCTGCAGACTTAATTTATGTCCTGACAGGGGGAACAAGTGTTAATGGGCTGTATTTATGTTAATACCTGAACCTTAGGAGCCTGTGGAACAAAACAGACCATGCACCAGTTTTCCAAGCTACAACAAATATAAAAGATTTTCATCTTAATGCTAGTTTGCGCGTAATTCATCAGGGATCATACAGATCAACTTAAACATTTTAAAGTAGGAAGGTGAATATGAGCAAGGTACAGTGCTGTGGGGTATCTCTGAAAGTCCCCCAAGATCAACCTATAAATTAGTAGTTGCATCTTGTCTTGAAAATGGACAGTGGCAGAAAGGGCTAATCGTCTCCAAGTTCAGGGTGATTGTCAGAAACCCAGATCCCATTGTTTCGGTAAACTCCATAATAGTCAAATAGTAGGTAACATTTGCAGAGAGCTCACAGTGTGTTAAGGTCTTTGCAGGCATTTTCCAGTTCACAAATGAGGAAACTGACCTCAGAGGACCTAAGAACTTGCCCCAAGCCAGGTCTCCAGGCAGCTTAAACATTTGAAGTCAGATTTGCAACACAAATTCTTTTAACCAATGAGTTCCATTCACTCCAATATGCAGAAAATAAGAAGAAGAATATAAAATATATACCCAAATACCTATTTAGAATAAAGGTCTCTTGGGAGGCTGAGGCAGGAGGATCATGAGTTCAAACCCAGCCTCAGCAACTTAACGAGGCTCTAAGCCATTCAATGAGACCCCATCTCTAGTAAAATATAAAAAAGGGCTGGGGATGTGGCTCAGTGGTTAAGCACCTCTGGGTTCAATCCTTGGTACCAAAAAAAAAGAAAAAAAAAGAAAGCAATATAGAGGTCTGAGCAAACTATAAATAAATTGAAACTCTTCAATATGATTTAAAAAAAAAAGGAAAAAACATATACAGAAAATCTATTTGCATAGTACATGATGGAAAAACACTGAATGAAACAAAGAGGTCTGCTCTCAATACTTGTACTCAACATTTAGTCCTGGAGGCTCTAGCTAGTGCAATAAAATAAGAAAAAGAAACAAAAACCATGAAAATTGGATTGGAAAAAGTAAAAGTGTATTTAGAGGTAGAGAAAGTCCTCAGGAATCTTAAAGAATATGAAGGAATAAAATAATAAATAAATGTTAAGTTTACAGGATATCAGAGCAAGTTGCTAGAATTAGCTGTTTCCATATACCAGCAATGAATAATTGGAAAAAGGAAATTAAAAAATACCAGTTACAATATCATAAAAATATAATGTTTGAGAAGAAGTTTAGCAACAACAATAACAACAACAAAAAAGACCTCCACATTGAAATCCATAAAACATCATTGAGATGTTTCTAAATTAAAGAAGATATAAATAAAGGGGAGATATAGGCTCACAGATTATCACTGGGTATTATTGAGATTTCCTGCCTCCTCATGAGTTGATCCATGGACAGTTTCAATTTCATATCAGATAAAATCCCCATTGGTCTTTTCAAAAGAAATTGAGAAGCTGATCCTAAAACGAATATGGAAAATAGACACAGCAATCTCAAAGTAAAGCACAAACTTTGAGTCACAAACTTTTGAAGTTGCATTACCTAACTTCAAAACTTACTGTAAAGCCCGAACAATCAATGCAGCAGTTACAGGTATAAGAAAAAAAGAAAATTGGATCAATGAAGTACAATAGAGAGTCTAGAAATAGGCCCATACATACATAGTCAATTGATTTTTGGTGCCAAGGAAATTCAATAAGGAGAGGATTAATCTTTGAACAAAATGGCACTGGAAAAACTAGAGGTCCACATGGGAAGAAAAATAGACCTGTGTCCTTGCCTCACACCATATATAAAAACTAATTTGATGTGGGACAATAAAAATACAAAAACTACTATGATGGAACTTCTAAAAGAAAACACAGACAAATATCTTCATGACCTTGGGATCGGCAATGAGTTCTGAGAATACCACCACCAAACAGCAACTTTAAAAGAAAAAAAAAGGAGGCGACAAATGAGACATCACCAACATTTATAGTTTCTCCTCTCTAAAAGACACCACGAGGAATGAATATACAAGACCTAGATTAGGAGAAAATCCACAGTACATATGAAAAAAAAAATGACCTGTCTACAAAATATTTAGAACTTCTAATTCAATGTCAAAAAGACAACCCAGTTTTTAAAAAATGGAAAATATGTGAAGAAGCACTTCAGAACAAGAAAATTCATGAATCGCCAATGAGTTCATAAAAAGATGCATTAGTCACCAGGAAAATGCAAAATAAAACTAGCACAAGACAGCATTTCACGCCTACTGGCGTGGTTATAATTAAAAGACTGAAATTACCAAGTGCTGGTGAGGACGTGGGGCAAGGGGAGCTCTCACACGGCTCTGGTGGAGGACAGAATGCCGCAGCCATTCTGGAGGTCAGCTTGGCAGCACCTTAAGTTACAAACTGACGCTCTAAGAGCCAACAGCTCCACCCCAGGCACGTACCAGGAAGAAAAGTACTAATACAAGATGTAGCCAGGCACCAAAGAGGTGGCCGCACTGCCACGCTCATTGCAGCATTTTTCACAAAGATGACACGTGGTACCAGCTGAGGCCCCACTAACCACGAAGGGAAAAAGGAATTTGGTCTACACAGTGGGATGCTGTCCCGTCGCAAGACGAGTGAATTCCTGTCATTGGTGACAACGTATGTGGAGCTCGAGAACGTTGTGTTAAATGAAATAAGCCAGGAACAGAAAGAGAAACATCCCATGTACTCACACATACATGGAGCTAAAAGATTGTTGATTGACACAAGTGGAGAGTAGAGTCAGTGGGATGATCTGATCTGGTCCTTACACATTGCGCCCATGCATGCAATGTTCACACGGTACACCATACGTGCGTGCAAATACCATGTGTCAATTAAACAATTAAACAGATTTTTACAAGAACACTCATGGTGGATTTATTTATAAAATCTCAAAAATAGAAATGACTCAATGTCCACCAACAGGTGAATGGATAAACAAACCATGTATTTTTAGAATGCCATTCAGCATTGGGAAAAGAACCCCTGAGACACATGTCAACAACGAATGGATCTCAAAAGTATTGTGCCAACTGTTACACAAAAGAAGCCAGACACAGAACATTGGTGGAACTTCCATTCAACGAAGTTCTAGAACAGGTAAAACTAAGTTAGGATAATAGAAATAAGAACAGTGCTTGCTTCTGGGAAGGCAAAGATTCATAGGAAAGGAGAATAAGGAACTTATTGGGGTGATGGAAATGTTCTATGGTTCAGTGGAGGTGCTGTTCAGATGAGTGTTTATAAATATGCACTTGTCCAAATTTGTATCTTTAAAATATTCTAAGTTTATTGTATACAACTGATACCCTAAGAACAGATGCCTATGTGTATGTATATAAGTATTCTCTCTTGCATACACACTTGTGAAGAAAGTTATTTCACAGGTCGAATTTTCTTTTAATTTTTATTATTTATCTATCCATTTATTTATTTGTTGCTGTGCTAGGAACTAAACCCAGAGCCTCAGGTATACAGGTCAAATTTTATATGAGTGAACTTTGTATTATTTTTTAGGGTTATCATCCAATCTACCAAAATTAATGTTGAGATTATTTACAGAAGTGTTTATTAATTACTATCTGAATGCATCAAGCTTAGCAAGAAGAGACTGGCTTCTGAGTCATTATTGTGTCTATGCTTCTCATTAGCTGTGTGAGCTTGGGTGACTTCATTATCAGCCTCACCACATCTTGGTCTGCAGAAGTGGGGAGAGCACACTGGCCTTGAAGGACTGGGATACATCTTCCATGTGATGACAGGGGTCAGAGTGCACAATGAAGGACCCTAGGTCTTGTTGACACCAGTGGTCCCAGCTTTATTTATTTATTTATTTATTTTGGTACTAGGGCTTGAATCCAGGAGTGTTTAAACATTGAGCCACATTCCCAGCCCTTTTTAAAATTTTTTATTTAGAGACAGGGTCCCACTAAGTTGCTTAAAGCCTCTCTAAGTTGCTGAGACTAGCTTTGAACTTGCGATCCTCCTGCCTCAGCCTCCCAAGTTGCTGGGATCATGGTGTGCACCACTGTGCCTGACCCCAGCCCCTTTCTGATCACTCTGTAAACAGAGTGGCTTCGGGAAGCCGGTCACTCTGCAATCCTTTTTCCAGACTCCCATTTTTGAAGATGACTAAGTGGATCTATGAACATGTCTGGGACCAACTGACTTTCTTTTTGAATAGTTAAGTGCATGGTGGAAATAATTCTGTTTAAAACATAATTTAGCACACTTTTTCTTTTTTTCACCAGCAGGATTTCTATTTCCTTTTTTTTTTTTTTTAAATAAAATCTACGGTTTCTTTTTCTTAAAGAGCCACTGCCTGCATGTTTTCTGAGCACTTTCAGAAATACCTTGGGCACTTAGTCATCTGTGAAAATGAAATGCATCCAGAGTTCAAGAGCTCTTCTTGGAGGAAGAGCAAACAGAGTATCTGTGACCTGGGATGTTAAGTAATTGTCAGGGCTGAACGCATGACGTTATTGTTTTCCTAAAGAGGACGCAGGGGTAACTCAAAAGGAAGATTGAGGTTTCCTCAACTGCCTCAGCTCCTAGCAGGGAAGCATGAACCACCAGATCCTGAGTCCAAGGGCATGTTTCTTAGAGAACTTTTCTTAGACTCTGAATTCACCAGAAACCCCCTGCATGTAAGTGTGTGTTCATCAATCTATCTGACCAAGGCACTTCTTAAAAATCAGTGGGCCACATGGTTGCAGGGGAAGTAAAACCACAATACCAGTAACTTCTTGTTTGGGGTTTGCATTGTCAAACTGGTCAGGGTCTCAATGGAGCAGCTTCCAAGCACCCCATTAAATCCTGAAGGTGAGCAGACCTTCTCCCGTGAATGGTGCAGACCAGATGACTAGCAAGGAGTGAGGAACACTGGACTGCGAGGACACAAGAAGTCACAGGCTGAAGGCGAGCCCGACGTCGCCACTGCCCTGTGGCGGGGCAGACAGGGCATGCAGGAGATAAGGAGATCCTCCTGAGAGCTGCCTTTCCAGGTTACCAGGAATCAGAAAGGAAGAAGCTGCGTGCATCGAAACTTGGGCCTTTTCTAAATAAGACTTAATTGAGAGAAGAAAAGAAACCCACAGAGAAGTAAGGCCAACCCACTGATGATTAGGCAGATGTTATTTCTCTTAATTGGGTAAGCCCAGCTTCTTAACAGTGTTCTCAAGCCAGTGATGCTATCAACTTCGAAATGTGGTTTGAAAAAGCGGATATCACACGTTAGCGCATGGCTAATAAGCACCCTCGCTATGGAAACATCTCGGCAAGCCATTGAGTCGACTTTCCTAGGTGTGCTGCTGAGATAAGAAATGCACCCAGTTCTCGTAAACAGATGCCAGCAGTGATGGGAAGCCCAGGGCTGCGGGCCGCAGGCCAGGGTGCGTAGATCTGGGTCTGGGTGGATCAGCTGGAAGGAGGGTGATCAGAACTGGCCCAGTCATCAGATAATTTTTTGAATGGAAAATTCTGAGAAGTGAGTTAGGCAGGAGCTGATTTAGTCATTGTGTTTCTCAAAAACATGGCTTTTGCCATGTGGAAAAAGCCCGCGTGGGGGTCTTGGGCCCAGCTGCACCCTGCTTGTGAACGCCTTCAGGGGCATGGATTTAGTCCTGCCTTCTTCCTGGGTCCTACCTCCACCTGGCCTCGCATGGATTCCCCATTGTGCCCTCAGCCTTGCTCCACCGGGAGATGCCCACGAGCAGGCTGGGCAGGACTGGGGCCTCTGCTGTTCCCTGGACACATTCATCAATGTGTCTCATGGAAAAAAAAAAAAAAAACAGGACCATCACCTGAAGTTTAACAATTTGAATCCAGCCAGACGGGATGCTGTGATGAATTAGGGAGGGTAGGAAGCCCATCTCGAAATTCCACGCGCTTCAAACTGGTGGAAAAGTTGACTGCAAATAATAATTTAGGCAAAAAAATCGTCTAGGACTTTATTCTCTCCCTGCTTAAGCACTGTCGAAATCATTAACTTTGGAGTACACTTGGGGGAGGGTCTCCTTTGCTCAGTTATAGACAAAGGAATTGGGTCCCAAGTATTTCTAGCAGCTCCACACCCTGGTAGTTAGGTGTGTGCGTACATGTGCATATGCTGCATGGCTCTTTCTTTTTTTCTGAAAAAGACTGACCTCAAACTCCTATGCTCAAGTAATCCTTCTGTCTCAGCCTCCTGAGCAGCTGGGACTACAGGTGTTCCCAGGTAACTTTTTTTAAATAAAAAAAAGAAACAAAGACTGATTGTGGAAATTAAAGTAAACATTAAAAATTGCCATGACAAAAGAAATTGTTCTGTGGCCCTTGCGAGTGCTTAGCCCTCAAGTAGGTTAAAAACAAGAGATCTGCTCATCCGGTGACAGATTTGTCAAGGAAAATATTGTACATCAACTCAAAAGTCCTGTCTAGAGAAAACCTTCTGTTCTGGCTTGCTGGAAATCAGCAGACCTTTGAGCTCAGTTTCCTCTCACCTGTGTGAACCCAAAGCGTGGAGGGTGAAGGTGAGAACGGAAAGATACAGGGGTGTGTTCTGGAACAAGAGGGGAGCTAAGGAGTTCACAAAAGTGCTGGGAAAGCTCTTGGAGAGACCTGCAGAGAGCCCAAGACAAGAGTCTTGGCAAAAAAGGAGAGAGAACAATGTCTGAAATACTGGCTGCAAACAATTAAAATGGCAGCCACGGGCTGGGGTTGTAGCTCAGCGGCAGAGCGCTTGCCTAGCATGCGTGAGGCACTGGGTTCGATTCTCAGCACCATATATAAATAAATAAAATAAAAGTCTATCAACAACTAAAAAAATATTTTAAAAAAAATGGCAGCCACATGGGAAGAAATGGAAGGGCAGCTGGGAGGAGGTGTCCTGGGGGCCTGCCCTGCTCCTCTCTGTTTCAGGCATGTGTGTTAGCCTGGAGATGGTTTGCCACGAAGTGGCAGAAAACCAGAGAAGCCAGCTGAGACTGCTTACACATAAAGGAGAGGGACTGAGCATGGGCGGGGCCCTAGGTGGCAGCCGCACAGATCCAAACCAGAGGCAGGAGGGGCAGGCAAGGCTCCTGTGGCGCTGGCACCTTGGCAGACACAAAAGAAAAACGTCACACTGGCTTTAGGCACAGGGCAGACAAGAGGGACCTCTTTTCTTTGCTGGTTATGGTCTCGGGCGGGTCATCCCATGTCACAGGTGCGTGTCCCTGTGTGGAAGGCACTCTTCCATCCTGGACAGCCTTCTTGTTCGGCTGGGGAACCGCTATTTACCCACCAAGTGGAGATGGGGACTCTTGATTCCAGAAGCTCCCTGGCCCCAGGGTCGGGTTTGAGGGCCACTGTTTGTTCCAGCCACCAGACGACCTTGGGCTTCCTGTTGTCACTCAAAGGGAGGAGCTGGGGGCAAGGCGTGCTGACCTGCCTGTGGCTGTTGCAGGACTAACAACCCTGGCCATACTCTGTACCTGGACACAGGGCTTGGGATGAACCAACGAAGGTAGGCTGGGGCTGTAGCTCAGTGGTAAAATGCTTATCTAGCACGAGGGAGGCCATGGGTTCAATTCTCAGTACCACATAAAAACGAATACGTGAAATAAAGGTTAAATTCTAAAAAATAAAGAAAAGAAAAAGAAAATGAAAAAACCTAACGAAGGCGACACACCCAAACAGCCGGGGACCTCAGGTCGGTCCAGGTCACGGCTAGGGAAAGTCTCAAACAGCGAAGGGAGTATGGTGGGGCTGCCAGCAGGACGCTGCCCAGTGACGTCGGATGGTCGCCTAGCCCAGCGTTGACCACGCTGTTTTGTTTGGTTTTGGGTGAGTAAATCCATGTCACAAATGGGAAGAATCTCGATGTATAAAACAGATGCGAGCAGAGCCGCCTTGGACAAACTGGGGCTGCTCAGCTTCCCAGTCTTCCCACAGGGTCCCAGGAAGCCCAGGCCACCTTCCAAGCCCACCATGCCGGCTCATGGCCGGGCCGGGGCTGGAACATCAGCAACACATGGGAAGACGGGCTTCCTCTCTGCACGTAACCCTCTGGAAGGCGTCCTAGCCGAGGCCCTGCCGCCACCACGGCACAGGCTGCAGGATCCCCTGAGGATCCCTGATGTCGGAGGGAAGCCAGCACTGCCTCCTTCTTCCTGGCCCTGAGTTCCTGACCCGGCGGCCTAGACTGCACTGTTCTGGTTGTTAGAGGAAGAATTGGTGGGAAAGAGAAAACAGGGTTATACAAGTGACAAAGTTCAGATGCAAACAGGAGACATTAATCCACCAAGGAAAAGAACTCGTTTTACCAGACACACATCTCATTGGGCAGTAGGCCTGGATTCACTTCAGTTCCTTCCTTCTTCCCTCCCTCCTTCCTCTCTCTCCCTCCTTGTGTTTGAATGGCGAGGGTGAAATAGCCTAGATTGCGAATTCTCAAGCTAGCTCTGGCCTCCTCCGACCTAGCATGGCCGTATCCAAGAGGTGACACAGACTGGGAATCCAAGGCGGGCTCCTTTATTTGTTCGAGGTGACGGAGGAGTAACACTGGGTATCAGGAGTAACACTGGGTATCATTTATGGCCATTTTTCCCTCTTTGCCTGACTGTGTGATTTCTAGCAGGCCATTTCGTCCCAGCAGCGGATTCGGAATCCTCTGCCATCTTTCAAGATCCGAGGGTCTTTCTTGACCAATTTAGAAAAGAAGGATGTTACGGCAAACAGACAGCCTGGCTGCTAATGACGGGCAACAGTTCAATATTTTATGCCACCTTAAAAAAGTTTCAGTAACCGAAGGTGTTCTCACATTAATTCTTTGCATCAATTATTGACAGAGAATTTAATTTAAAGGCAACTAGTCAGTAACCTAGGGGTAGTGTTTTAAATAATTTATAATTGCTGCATGGGTGTAATCATATTGCTATTGATTACAATCCAGTCACTTCTCCAGGTCCAGTAGGTCTTATGCTAATTACTTTTAGTGAGATCACCTTTTTAACTCTGTATTCCCTGGTAACAGGAACTCATTATAAAAATAATTTAATGAAGTGCAATCTTTGAAAGTCCTTGCAGAGATGGGGGAAGGGAGGAGGGAGACCCGAACTTAGGAGAAAGCTAAGACTTGAAAGCATTATGCTCAGATTTCTAGATAACAGAGCCTAAATCCAAATTGCATGTTGTTATTCAAATATCTCATGGAGCCAAGATAACTAGGGTGATAAACAGGATATATTAGGTGGGGGAGAAAAGAAATACAGATTTAAATAACTTCATTTTTTGAGCAAAATTATCTAAATTTCACTTTATTCATCCCCTTGAACAATTTTTTTTTTAATTCACTATGAAAGAGCCTGGCACACATTTGTGGAAATGTGGGAAACACGTTGTGCCATTTGCTGAAAATTTGGAAGAATGCAGCTCACCAGACATTCTCTTAGCCTAGAAGAGAGTAGACCAGGCAAGGGCTTGCTCCCTGGAGAAGCTTCAGGATTAGGCAGCACAGGGATGCTACCTAAGTTCTTGATGATCATAGCTACGAGTGCATTTTATTGAGTAGTGATAAGAAAGGCACGAAATCCTTGACTTCCTATATACCACTACCTGGAACAAGGCTAAGACTAGCATCTTGATAAACAAAAAGTGAGTGGAAAGGTAACTGGTAATTAAAAGTATAGGTGGCACTCAGGTAAGGCATGATCAGGGTGCTGGTTTGGGGAGAGACAGGATGTCAGAAATACTGGCTGAGTGAGCAGACCAAATCTGGATGCCATTGCTGTTTCTCTCACTTTGCTAATCTGGCCAAAAGGGCAGCTAGCACGGTTCAAGGGGAACAGGAAGTAGAGACATAAGGACCATTTCAGGGAAGCAGGAGGCCTGCCCAGTTCAGACAGCATGTGTGGACCAGCTGTCCTGACTGTGGGCTAGGAAGAGTCTCGGAAGACTCTGGAAGGAGGAGAAGATGCCCACCCACTAAAAAAATGAGGGTTAAGAATGATGAAGAGTCAAGAGGTCCAAGAAGGAGACCAAATGGGGCTTTTATTTATATATTTTCATTTGTTTTTATTTTTAGAACTTTCAGTTTTAACATTAGCATCTCAATAGCAAATTCGCCGTTTACCTTGCCAAATATGGCTATTTGTTTCACACTCTATTAATAAAGTTGATTTAACTTAAGAAAAACAAAAGTGTGGGTATGTGTGTGTGTTTGTGTGCGTGTGTGTGCATGTGCACACTTTTTTTCTAGGAAAATTCTGTAATGAATACAGCGTTTTTGTTATATGTAGTTTCAGATTTTAGAATAACCTAATATTAGAGAGAAGGAGAAGAGATAGAGCCAGAGAAAACGATCAATTTTCTGAGAGAAGAGATATAAGATGGTGTCCATCTAACTTAACCTGAATAATCTGGATGATTTGTAAACAGTGAAGAGTGCTAGAAAACTTATCATAAAATGCAGAGTTTCTCACGAGACAGCCTCTGAAACCCTGGTTCTGAAGGTGAGGGCGTGTCTTTAAACCTTGGGTGGCGGCTATTGCCATCAATCAATGTGAAACAAAACACGGACCTACATTTGCACAAGTTAAAAGAGAAGGGGAAAAAATACCTGCAGAAATTGTCACCTGCCCACACTGAAAGTGTGCTTGCAGATACAGTTCTCACTTAAAACGAATGAAAAGGAAACAACAAACTTCTAGCATATTCCGTTTCCTTCGGGCCTGCTCACTGGTATCAGACACGGCCGGGTGTTCTCCTGCATGAAGCCACGTTCTCATGGTTACTGTATCGCATTAAAATCCATGTGAAGAGGGAGAGTATAGCATACGCTGCCAAGGGCAAGAATTGGTGCTGAGACAGGTGGATTCCACTTGGGTTCATCTGCAGACCCTTACGGGGGACCCAGTTGGCAGGGTACAAGCTTCTGACCACAGCAGGAGTCAGAACTTGGCCAGCGTTTCCTGTAAAGAGCAGGCAGAAACTACCTTAGGTGCTGTGACCTCACAGTCTTTGTGGCAAGTACTCAATCCTGTTGTTACCATGTGAGATCAGCTATGCGCCCTCCATCAAGGAGCAAGTGGGGCTGGACCTCAATAAACTGTTCCTGACAAAAGAGAATGGCCATGATTTGCCAATCAAGGCACGGATCCTTGTCACCTTCCTGATTATGCATACTCCTGAAGGGCAGGACAGAGGGGGACCCACAGAGCAAGTGGCAAAACTGACCCCGAGTTGGGTTCAAGATGGATAAGACCATGGAGGAAGGGAAGAAGGCTGGGGTCGGGAAGTGGCCGGTTTCTTGGGAGAGATGGGAAGAGTGCGGAGGACTCAGCATGGAAGATTTTTTCGCTCTGAGTAAATCAAGAAGTAAAGCCATCGGGGAGGTGCTGAAAGGGGGAAGGGGGGAGCTTGCAATTGCCACCACGATGAATAGAAGAGAAACCAGAGGAAGAGAAATCAGAGCAGGACTACCAGTTCCCAGGCAGTCTTGAGAATGTGGTTGAGACCATGAATTACGGGGGGGGGGGGGAGGGGATAAAGACAATCAATATCTCACAAGAGTACCAGTAGTTTCAAAGGGCATGGAACTAGTCCCAGGCTATTTGGGAGAGCAATTGTGTTGTCAAGGTGGTGTCCAGAGACAAGCAAAGTGGCGCCACACCCAGCTGCGGGAACATCTCAGAATGTTCTCATGGCAGCCTGAAAATAAGTTCTGGTGCATTTCGCGGGAGATACTGAAATCCACTGTGCAAAGGATAGCCCCCTCCATCTGCAGGGACAGAGATGCTCCAGATCTGGAAGAGAGGGGAGCTGGGTACCAGAGAAAGGCATGCTGCCTACAGAGGTCACCGGGTACTCACCCAGCGCACCTCGTGTGCCTTATGATGTGGGGAACCCATGGCAATCACAGTCCAAGAAAGAGGATCAGTGACACCTGAGAGCCACCGGGACCGGAGGGCCACATCGGACACCTGGGGATGGATACCAGGGGGTTCAGTGGGTCTGGGAAAGCACTCTCCTGGGGGCATCTTGCTAGCTGATGTGGGTCCTGGAATCACTTTCCAAAGGGGGGAAGGGAAACAGGGAGCCAGGATCACCAGCTCCAGGTAGGGTTAAGCATTTTATACTGGCATCAGCATCTTTAAGGAGCTCACCTTTCAAAAGGAGCCAGCTTTTTGTTGTAAATGGCACCGACACTACAACAAGAAAGTTCATTTCACAAAGATGATTCATTAAGAAATAAAATATTCATGGCTGACAGCTTGAAGGATCGCCATACAGTTATATTCTAATGCACCTGTCCTCTCTGTCAATTCCAATGTGGGATGTCATGTCGCCAAAGTTTTATTTAGAAATTGTTTGTCAGAGTGAGCTTTCTAATGTGAATGAAAAATTCATCCCCTCATTAAGAAGATTTTACATGAAATGTCTAGGATTTTCAATGAACACCAGGACATGGGCCAATTACTGTTAAACACTTAAAGAGACAGAGTCCTAAGCTCACTCAGCAAAACCCTTAATTGCACAAATGTGGAGAAAATTCAACACCCCAAAAGGCAAATGGAAATTTTGATTTGGAAATTTTCTTCTCTTTTGTCACATCTGGAAAACCCTCATCTTTAAAAGGCTCGGGGGAATTCGGGTGCAGCTACTCTATGGGATCCACGCTTGTATCAGTGTGTCTCACCTTTGTACTAAACACACGTCACACAATGGAATCTGAGATCCTCAGGCCTTGTTCAGCTTTCCAGAGAAAATGATGAAAATGTCCTGGAAAGTTCTCAAGTTGTTCCTAGCCAGTTGTTCTTAGTTTTGTTTTTTTCTTTTTTCTTTTTTGATTTTGTTTTTGTTTCTCAGGTTTTTGTTTGTTTGTTTGTTGCTTTTTAAAAAAATACACTCTGTTGCCTGCATTTCATTCATATCTTACTTTCATATGTGTGAATATCAAACAGGTGTCCCAGCATCAAATATATTTAATGATTCTAAAATATTGGGAGTTGGGAAAAAGGGAAACAAGCCATAAGAGATTAAAATAGAGTTCAGCTGCATAGAAAGGCAGGAGAAATCCACGAGGGAATTGCTTGTATAATGAAATAGCATTTTACAGCTGTGACAATGGATTAAGTTGACATTGAGACTGTTTTGACACGCGGTCTAGTTCAGTTTAATCTATGGTAGAAAATAGTTCACTCCCCAAACCTAGCAACAGACTTGGTGTGTGTGTGCATAGGCACACTCAACACACACACATATATATGACAGACCGTCGATTCCAATTTTGGAAAAGTTTTAAGATTGACAATATGAAGACTGAAATATCTCCTTCTCAACCCAGAAGACTCTAGAAACTTTAAGGATTTCACATTCCCTTTCATTACAGATGCTTTAATGAACCAGTTCAAGATAAAAATAGTCTTGACCACATTAACTATGCATCACTATCCTATAAGACTCTAATAGTGTTTTGCAGAAGTGGAAGACTGTGGACATCTCTGGACCCTGCAGCCTTTCAGGTAGGAACCAGAACTTCACAGCCTGTCTTAGTGCCTAATTACACCTGCCTCTGTAGTTTCTCTTACATATGCACTCTTTCTCTATGTCTATTCTCCTTTTAATTTACATGCCATTTCTTCCTTTGTATATGTGCTTTTCTTTATAGCTTACATTGTTTTTGGAAAGTAATTGAATAAAATGTATCAGTGGGTCTTAAAACAGTTTAGATGTGAGGTGAAACTCGAGGCATCTATTTGAAAAATCATCAGCAATTTGATAAGAAATTCTGCAAAGATGTTCATTGCTGTGTTGTTTAAAATTGGAAACAACTTAATGCCCCAAAGAAGAGAAACTGTTCCTTTGCTAAGCTACCATTCAAAATCATGTTTAGGACAATATTTAGTAAATAAAGTAGGAAACAAAACACAATGATTGTACCGATTGTTTCATAAGGCAAAAAGTAAATTCATCTTTTAAAAAAAAAAATGCATACCGAATGTTCAAAATGGGCATGAGCCTATGGGTAGTAATTTATTTTCTTCTTTTTCCATTTTTTAAAAGAAATTTCCATCTTCACCACTGTACATGCACGTAATTAAGAACCAAGTCAAATTCTCCATTCTGTACATTTATGGAGCAGATGAGTGAACTGTCTTCCCTATATAGACCTTCTGTTAGGTAAATGAAATTATCAGTTAAAAACAGGATCCCCCTTCATCTTCTGCCGTTTGTGAGATACTAATGTACTGAGTTATCCCCATGGAAATTGCAAAAACAATTTACATAAATTCTCCCGTCTACCAAATTGCAACTTGCTCAAATAAATCAGACATCGAGTCTCTGGATTCTCTGAATTTTGGTTAGCAGAACTCATGTTGGAAATTGCATCCAATACATTTTTCACAATCTGCCCATAATTAGTTTCACTGGGAAAACTGTGAAGAACTATTTTGCTGCTTTTAAATTCATAATTTTGGTTCAAGAGCCCAGAATAAGATGTTTAGACAGAGTGAAAACTATTTTCTAACAAATCAATATTAATTTATCTGACTGTTATAGTCTCAAGAGCCAAAAAGTGTTCTTGTACTGAGCTGACAGGAAAGATTTTTATCCGGACCAAATGTTATTCAAATATTTATAAGACTGGATAATTTAGTAAAGAAAATACAGATGGAAGGAGGCAAGAGTATTTTTTTTCTCAGTGCTCCTGTCCCATCTGCAAATGACAAGAAACGCCAAAAAAAGGTGGAGAGTGATTGGCATCTGCCTCACCAGAAAGAGCTCCTGATGAGAGCTGATCACTTAGCAGCCTCCACTAACAGACAGAGATCTGGAGTTGTGTCTCCAGCTGCCAGTGGCATGCGCCGCTGCACCAGGGCTGCCATTTTGATTGAGAATGAAACACTGCATTGTGGAAGGAGCAACTTCCAATGATGAGAGCCAGGCAGCTTATGGGACCTCTGAGGGTAAACTGAGAGTCTGGGTGGCACCCAGGAGTGCATTGATCATGCTTTACCTTGTTTTCTGTAGCTTTCCCGACAGCCCCCACAGCAGATCCTGCATCTACCCATGAACTTTTCACTGAAGTACAACACAGGTGCTCAAAACTATCCTCGGTTCATTCAAATGAACTTTCACAAACTGAAAACACTCAGCACCCTGACTAAGAGGCACATCGGGAACACAGGAGAGCCCACATGGTGGCCCCTTCATCCTCTACCCCGCCTTCTGGTGAGCAGACAGTGTGTCTTTGGCTGAACTCCTTACAACCTTCATCATGGAGGATGCACTCTGTTGTGTCCTTCCTCTCAACATCATGTATGTGAGGTCTGTCCATACCGTTGGGTTCAGCCACACGTCACTGACATGTACGTATAACCAGACACATCCCGAGAAGCAGGATGACCAGGTTTTTAAATAGGTTTTATCTTCATTTATACAGATCATATTTTCAAGTGTTCTGAAACAGTGATACCAATTTACATTACTATCATGAAAAACTTTTTTTCCTTTAATCTTTTTATTTTAGAATATTTTTAGTTTTGTAGGAAAATTGCAAAGGTTGCACAGAGTTCCTATGTACCTTCCATTCTCTCTCCCCTCATTCTAGTGTCTCTCATGACCATAGTCCCCTTATTTAACTTGATAAATTGGCCAGGTACAGTGGTGTATGCCTGTAATCCTAGCAACTGTGAAGACTGAGACAGAGGATCAAGAGTTCAAAGCCAGCCTCAGAGACTTAGCGAAGCTCTAAGCAACTTAGCAAGACCTTGTCTCAAAATAAAAAATAGAAAGAGCTGGGGATGTGGCTCAGTGGTTAAGCACCCCTGAGTTCAATCCCTAAAACAACAACAACAACAACAAAAATTAACATCGATGTATTAGTGTTAACTAAACAGACTCTATTCGGTTTTCACCAATTTTTAGCTACTGTCCTTTTTCTGCTTTAGGATCCAGTCAGGTCATCACTTAGTGTTTTATCTCTACCAATGAGAAAGATGCACGGGGAGGCGGAGAGGCTCATCCACGTTCACAGAGCTTAGAAGTGAGGCTGAAATCGCTGTAGCAGCAGTAGCCTCTGTCCCTGTTTTCTGAGTCCTCCTGTGCTCCAGGGTGATATAGTATCATCTGGTGATGGGGTAAGCATCTCCTGGACACCTGCTGCTTCCTGAGTCCCAGGGACACTAACAGCCAAAGTGGCCCACTAGATGCTTGCTTTCCTCCAGCCTCCAGTTCCGGCAAAACACCTTGTGTAGGAAGCAGAATGGAAACATGCTTTTCAGCTCTGCTGCTGCCTGTCCTCTCATGTGGCTGGGACAAGTTCTTAAAGGACAGGCAGGTTATGCCTGGTCAGCTCCCAGTCACTCATACCAACTATGCACTCAGCAGGCTTTGCTAACTGTCTGGATGCCAAAAGACACTTTTAAAACAATATTATGTCCTTGTAAAAGTTGATGTTTACAATGTACAACATGTACTTTTTCTACCTCCCTTGGGGCTTAGGATCATTTGTTAGGAGAGAGATGTATAATGAAATAGAAGACAGAAGATCATCTTGGCTCTGTCATGTCAGATTGCTGTGTTATTTGGAGCAAGTCATTTAACTTCCCTGGGCTTGTTACTCAGGAGCTATTAAATTGGGATACTACTGATATTGTCCAGACACCCTAGGCATGCTTGTCAAAGGCTTTAAAAAGTGTAACATAATATACACATTAGGAAGTGTTCCTCCCATTTATCTTTCATAGCAAAAAATAAATCACAGATAAAACGAAGAATGCTATTTACTGCTCAGCTCTTGTAATGGCAGAAGAGAATGCCTATATCTATACTCAATGCAGAAACTCCCTTTTGGGGTAGAAAAGCCAGAAGAAAAATCACTGATCATTCTATTACTCCCTTGGTGATTAATGGAGACACAGCATATCAGTACAAATATTGTCTATGCATGCGTCATACCATGGAACGAGAAAAATGACAATGTGGCTTGGCAAAAATACTCTACACAAGCCACATTGGGCTTTGGCTGGTAGCCAAATAGGGCTTGCCTCAGGGCAGGGCTTGTGCCTTACTATCCCTAGCAAGCAGCCTACCAAATAGTAGACACTCCAAAATTGTTTGCTGAATGAATATTTAGCTTTCCAGTATGAATTACGGCCTTATAAAAACTTGATATTTAAACTGTATGGTGCTGAATGGTACTGGCCAAACTATATTGTTATATGGTGTGCATATACAAATATGTAACAACAAATCCCACCATTATGTACAACTGTAATGCACCAATTTCAAACAAATAAAATATATGGTGTTGACACAACCTTTTTCTACCTCTGTTGGAGCTTAGGATCATTTGGTGGGAGATGTGACATCCTCTGATTTTCCTTACAAATATATTTTGGTCTAAACCTATAAATCAGTTTTCCAGAAGTTCTGCTCTTCAAGACAAACCTGACTAAATTAGATTGCAAACTCTTTCAGATTGTGCCTGGGATGGACTAACTCTTAAGAAGAAGCTCCAGGGAGCCAGAGGGGAGTCTCCAAAAGAGAATGAGTGTTCTGGAAGACAGGAGATAGGGTCCTGTAACACGCAGGTGCCGATAACACACAGGAGAGAGCAGGGGCTTCTCTGGACCCAGCTTAGACTTGCCTTGCCATGTTGGAAAGCACAGTGTCTTTCCACTCAAGGTATCAACTTCTTTGAAATCGTCCTCTCCCAATGGTAGTGTCAAAAACTCACCGTTCACACTTACGTGAACTCTCAGGTGGACTCTCGTGCTGAGTACATCAGCAAGTCAGGCAAATGAATTCCCTCGCTGATAATAAATAAGGAACAGAGGGCATAAAGAGGGCATGTTGGCTGGATTCCAAATGCAAAAACCTGTCTATCCACCTTCAAAATGATGCAAGATTGCAGTTTGTTTAATGTTCATCTTATGTGCTTAATTACCGATAGTGCTTGACTAATTATTTCTTGTTTTGTAGACTATTTAAACAGAGAAGGAAAGCAGCTACATACTTGTGTATACTGAATGAGGATTTGTAACTCATTTTTGTAATCGCATAATTCCCACAGGGCTTCATTACAAACACGAAAGAAAACAGGATGTTAAAAGCAGGTGACAGTCTAATTTCCACAGGTACGGGCTAAAGCATTAGAGTGAGGTAATGGAGAATAAAATAAAAAATAGCCTTTAGATGTTTCCAACCATGTAAGGTGTTTTCATGTTAATAAGAGAGAAAACTGCGGACGCAGCAGAGTCGTCTCTGTTTGGTACTGGCGTCTTTTCTGATGCCCAATTTGATCCAACATCTCTGCAAGATTATGAAATAAACCACAAAATAGACCCTAGCTTTCTTCTTCACAAATAGAAGTGCCTTTGAGTTGCATATGGCACCATCAACTTGGTTCATTTCTCTGTTTCCCCTTTTATTGTGTCTACTTTTTAATATAAATTCCTGGTCAGTTAAAATCCTTGCACTGGATTGCCAAATGCTTAGGAGAATTTGAAGCTTAACCTAAAGAATAACTCAAGAGACCATAGAGATTCCAGACCTTAAGAAATTACTTACTCCTGGGCGCAAAGATGTTGCCTCTCAGCCAGAAATCGGGTTCAGTGGTCAGGTGATCAAGTGCCCCCACCCCCTTTTGAGTTGAGTTTCTTTTCAGGGTAGGTTGTCATCACGGGAGGGGCCGCCGCTTATCAAGGAGTTGCTGGGTCTCATAGCAAGCTTCACGTGCCCCACATGATCATAGCAACGTGCCAGCCAGGTGACACCAGGGCCTCCTCCAGGTGCTGAAAGCTGGGTCCGTGACCTTGAGGGCTGAGTTCCCTGAGCTCAACCTTCTTGATTTTCCTCCCTGGGTGTTTCAGCTTCAACAAATACTGAGTATTACAGAACTTGTTTCAGCAGCACAGCTGGGGTAGAAGCCAGACTTCTAGGCGTTGGAGGAAATCAGGAGCCGATAACATTTATGCGACTCTCACTTGTACTGAGCAGAGTGTGACATTCTTTACATACGTTATCTCATGCTGTCTTCATAGCAACCATATGAAATAGGTGTTAATGGTAACAAACTATGGATAACATTTGCTAAGTGGTGGTGTGCTTCAGACTAAACAAGCCTTTCTATGTAGTATTTCATTAGCTGCTCCCAGAACCATAGAAAGTGGTCAGGAACTTTATGTGTCATCCCCACTGACCTGAGGAGTAACCTGAGGCTTAGGTTAATCTATCTCATGGTTACGGGGTTCCACGATGACGGAGTCCAGTCCATACTTTCAGTGTCATGCAAAACCACCACGGGGCACGCCAGCCGCTTCTGACTTGGGCATGTCTGTCGTCTCTCTAAGCTCACGAGGCTAATGAGCTGTGGTTCAAACTGCCTTCCTGAACGTCACACAGCCCCATGTCCTGAGAGGACAGTACTAGAGGATCCAGGCACTGTTCCCCAAGGGATGTCTTTTGTGTCAGTACTGGTAGGCCAAGAGGTGCGTGAGAACCTCGTCTACAGGGACCCTCCTCTCTGGTGACAGCTCCCAACGGGAAAGGATGCTCGGGAGCCTGTGAAAACAGATCTAATTCGTTTGACACCTGACAAGCAGGTGGGGCATTGGGAATAAGCACAGAGGGTCCTGAATCCCCCTCATCCAGTCCACTGCCTGCTTAGCCTTAAGCAGTAAGTCATTCGATTTCGGGGACTATTTCACCAAACTTTAAAATGCATATAAAACTAGGGAGCCACATGCTAGAGAGAGTGGACACTGTGTTGGGAGGTCCTCTAGATCCACTCCCTCAACGCGTCTGTCTGCCGTGCGCTGAAGCCTCTTCTGGGCCCTGGAGATACAATAGTAAGCAAAACAGGCAAGACCCTGCGTACCTATGACTTTAGACCCTTCCAAATGGCAGAGGAATAGACACAAAGACTCATCTCCATCTGTGTCTATATCTACATTATGTCATAAAGGCCACAGGAAATACAAAGCAGGGCAGGTGGAGGGGCAGGGTCCCAGAGGCAGCCTGCCACTGGTGGAGCAGTAGGCACAGGCACAGGCTGTGTTGAGAATAGGAAGTTGGAGCAAAGACCTGAACTGGAGAGGAACAGTGTTGGGTGCTGTATGGGAAGAAGCTGTCACGCAGAGGGGACAAAGCACCAGGGAGGGGGGAAAACCTGGCATGTTGGAGGAATGGCTGAAGTAGAACCCCAGGAGAGAGAGGTGGAGATGGGGCAGAGGGAGGACGCAGGAGGGACAGAGGGAGGAGGGAGGAGGGACAGAGAGGCAGACAGGGAAGGCCTGCTATGCTATTGTGAACATTTGGCCTTTTAATCAACCCTAAATGAGATATAATGAATAGCATCCCAGATGGGTAAAGTAGGGCTAACTTCTCTGGCTTCCTCCCTCATCTGGGTAAATGAGAAGACCTAGGGAATGTCTAAATGTCTTCCATGCTGATCTGAGCCTGCCACTCGCGCTGCCCTGGAAGGCTTGTGAGGAAAAGCATTTGTTTCTGGAGGAGGCCCTTCAATGTCCTGGGGCTCCGTGAACCAGCAGAAATGAACCACTTAAGTTAACAGGCAACGTGATGAGACTCTACAGAGGAAGCTCGGGTTTTCATACTTTATGCCTTAATTTTAAGGAGAGTTACAAGATTTCCTGCAGGAATGCAGAGTGTTATCTTATTTTATGCCCCAAACTAGGAAGAACATTCCTCTGGGTTTGCCAAGCTGTTAAGATGAAAATATCTGTTTGAGCGCAGCATAATAGATGAGGTGTTTAAGGCATTTTCCTTTAGATTTCTGGTTAATCTTCTTTTAGTTAATTTTCTGAGATAAAATCTAGTTATAAATAACCTGAGGGTACCCTAACTGGGCTGTTCTGAGAACGTGAATCTTTAACAGCCAGGACTTCTGCCTTTTAGAGATCTCTAGAGGAAGCTGTACTTTGAAAATTATCCAAAGCAAAATAAGTCGAAAGCATTAACAAATTAAAGAGAGAGGGAGAGAGAGAGAAGAAAGGGGCGAATGAGAAAACTTCTTTGACATTCACAAGACAGCAACTCTTACCCTTGAAACTCCTTAAAAATAAAAAAGTCAAATGTTCAAAATCTATTTGTTGATTACAACAGAGAATTGGTGCGCTTCTGTCGTAGGAGAGTACCAGGAAATTCATGCTTGCTGCAAAAGGCAGGTAGAGAAGAACCCCGAGAGGACCCAAGGTGCAGGAGGGAAACCTGGCCGGGGACAGCTGTCACTCAGGCCCAACACAGAGTGCGGATCTGAAAATAACCGGTTTTAGAACTGCCTTTAAAGATAGCTGGTAGAAGAAAGAGAAACCCACAAGTGTTCTCTACTGTTAGAATGTAAACTTAAATTTATAAAAGGATCATGAGGCAGCATAAGGAAGAAAGTCATGTAAACCAGTAGAAACATGACCACATCCTCAGCAGAAAGCCCAGCTCCAACACAAAAGGTGTGAGACTCAGAGGCATCAGGGATCCTCTAAACAAAATGATCTGCAGGTCTAGATAAGGGAGAGGATGTTACCAGCACTTGGCACTAAAGAGTACTGGGCTAAAGAATATTGGGGTGGGGGGTTAGCACCAGTTTCTGCAAAGTCACAGTGAGAGAATTCCTCTTTAGAAAAGCAAATATGATGCTTTTAGAAACCTGCGAGTCAATAACCCTGTCACCAGTTGTTAGATTATCCAGGACGGGCAGAGCCCAGGCTGACAAGCAGGTCGAGAGACCGTACAGAGTTGTAATCGAGCAGGGAACTTCCGCTGTGGCTTAGAGAAAGCAGCTCCTCTGGAGGGCTGTGCCCCACCTCTCCTAAGCTCCTGTAAATGGTCCTGGTGAAAAGACGGGGGTGCTCAGGATGCCCACCTGGAGATAAGGAATATGAGGAGTCAGGAAGAGGGGCGAAGGGAACTTCACACAGTCAGGAAGAGAAAGAAAGTTAAACAGCAACCAAGGCACCCTCTCCCAGGAATGAAGAGACTATCAGTTGAATTGTTTTTCTGTTTTTTGTTTTTTTCGGTTTTTTATTTTTCTTATCTCAGGCAGATCAGATACTGTAAAATTAGAGAACTACTAATTGGGAATAGATACCGGAAAACGTAAGCACTGGGAGAGTGAGAAAAGGAGAGAATGGCTTACACAGCAAGACAGCCACTCCCCAGGCCAGCACACAGGGGTCTTAACAGAAATCTATGACTTGATATACCATGAGCCGTGAATGTCCCACAAGAGGAGACAGTGGGACCTCTGAGCTGCTTCATCACCAGCAATCTCCCAGCACCCCTAAATTCAGATGTGAGAAGGGGAGTGTCAGCCCTAGACCCTCTTTAAAATTCACCGATTTTGCTGGGCAGGAAGAGGTCTGGGTTTGAAGCCTTCTTATCAGAAAGTAACTGACAACTTTCTTAGTAGCATGAGGCCCAGGGAATTTCTTTAAGAGGTCAAATCTTCACAGGTATCTGCAGAATGGCAAGTCACATTCATGGTAAAAATGCACATTTTTGATGGTTGGATCCCTGTGTTCCAAGGGGCTCTTGGGCCTCTCAGAGGGGTCATTTACTGCCTCCTCTAGGAAGGTCCAGTGGAAATCGCTTCTGGTCTGGAGACTAACCATCTGCCCTCCCATGTAGAAGGCCATGTAGGAGGTCATGCCTGCAATGGTTGGGCACGTTGTATGTGGCCTTGCCATCCCATAAAAGCCTGGTGCAGAAACACTGCCACTACCAAATCCTCACACATCCACAGCTGAGGATGTCCTGTCTTTCTCTGTTACCCATCTGAAAACATCTCTCAGTCGTTTGCTGTCCGAGACTTGGTGGAGGATGTCTGGAAATCTTTTGCCTTAACAACATTGAGTTCTTCCCGTGAACCAGGCACTGGCGCAGGCTCAGAGGGCTTCATGAGTTACTGAAGGTGCCCCAGCTGGCAGGCAGCAGCACTGGGGCTACACTCCAGGGAAGCAGGGACCCAAAGCTTCAGCAAGTGCTGCTCCTTCTCTGTTTGCTCTTCCCCTGGGACCTCAGCCAGAACTGTGCCTATTCTTTAGGCAAGGACTCCTCCCCAGGGACCCTTTCTAGACAGCACTGGTGGAGGCTCTTTGTAGACAGTGATACATTTGCTACACCACTAGAATGGAGTCTTCAGAGAGACCAGGACCGTACCTGAGTTGTCTTCCTGTTTCCATTGATTCATGTTGCTATGACAGAATAACTGATTCTGGGTAATGTATAAAGAGAAGAGGTTTATTTGTTTCCTAATTCTGGGAGCTGGAAAGTATAGTTAGCATAACACCAGGATCCTGGTGAGGATCCCCTGGCGGTATCACAACACGACAGAGAAACACAAGGGAAACTGGCTGCATGCAGAAGGGGTCAAGCCCCAAGCTGGCTGGCCTTGCTCTATAATGGCCCACTTTCCAGTGATTGAATCCAGCCACACAAGCTCTGATTCATTCCCAAGAGACAGCACGGAACCACTTATGAGGGTGAAGCCCCGTGACCTAATCACCTTCTAGGGCCCAGCTCTTCAAAGTTTTCCTATCTCAATACCTCCATGCTGGGGACCGAGCTTCCAGCCTAGGGATCTTTGGGGTAAAAAACTACATCCAGAACACAGCTCTTCCCTATACATTCCTAGGGCAGAATCACAAAGCCCGGCAAGTAGCAAGAGCCTTTTCTGTGTTCCAGTACTTATTTTATTTATTTGTTTTGTTTTGTTTTTTGAGATGAGATCTCACTATGTTGTTGGGGCTGGCCTCAAACTCCAGGGCTCAAGTGACCCTCTGTCTCAGCCTCTAGGTGGGCACCACTACTGCAAATTTTTTAAACGAATGAAGTTCTCCTACATGAAGTTATAAATGGTTGACTATCTTACATCCTCACCATGACTGCAGGTCTACTAGATGGTAAATACTCGTGTCACTATTAAAAAACAAAAAAAAAATGTAAGGAGATTGTAAACCTGCAGAGTGATGGCTACAACTCCAGAAGGAGAAGCAGGCTCCTTCTTGACCCTTAGGGCTTTAGGTCAGCAGATAACCACTGATATTTGAATCTGTTTAAAACAGAACATTACACCTTTTTAAACTGTAGCATGATATACATGCATTATACACATTTATAATAAATGCATATCTTAAAGTTTTTCGCAGATTGAGCACACACAGGGATCCATGACCCAGGTGGAGAAATGGAGGACCAGCGTTTGGGGGCGGCTTGTGTATGTGGTGGACATCGGCACTATGATAACCACCAAAACGGGGGCTTTGGAGTACAAAGACAGGAGCTCAGAGAGCAGCTGGGGGCAGTGTGCCTGGGGTCAGTGTGTCCATGGCCTTGAATATTGGCTCCAAGCAAATGTGAGATATGAGTAAAGGAAGAAGAGAAAGAAAATGGGCATTTGCTGAATTCCTACCCTGTGCCTCACAGTATTTCAGTTAATTCATTCTCTCCTCCCCTTTCTAGTGAAGAAACCAAGCCTTGGAGAGGTTCATGCTCTGGTTTGAGACCGCAGCTGCCAGGTCTGTGTGGCACAGCACCTCCATTCTGCACTGTAACCACCCATCTTGCCTCTAGACCTGGCCTCTCCTCTAAGTCCTTTCTTTAGAAATCCGATGGTCTTTGCATTGGCGATCTTAGTACCAGGTCTAGTAAACGCTGTTGACTGCTTACTCGGCAGCACTTTTCTCCACCTGATTTCATTATCTCCATCTCACAAGAAAACTGAGACTTAGCAAAATTAAATCATTTCCCCAAGGGCTTTACAGAGACCTTGGCAAAGGTGTGGTTGGGCACAAGCTCAGGTGGGCCGGCGCTGGAGGCTGCAGTCCCCCCCACCCACTCTGTCCCAACTGGGCTGCCTTTGGGCTGTTTGCAATCACGATGGAAGAGCTTACCCCCTTTCCTTTTAATTCCTCATGACACGCACAGAGCATCTCACACACTTCCAGGGCTGCTCAGCAGGGTTGATGCAGATTTGTGCCATAGGTCACAGATTTCTTTCCAGTTGGCCATTGAGGAGGAGTATTTGGGGATGGCTGCAAGACCACAGCCAGGTCTCCACCAGACATAACAGGAAGAAAACAGATCACAGGACTGGAAGGGAAAGGGTGGCCTGCAACCAGGCAACAACCTATTTTCAACGGCCTGCCTCCTGGGGCATTTCCTGGTAAACCTCAACTTGGGGCTAAGTGACACTGTCCCATCAGCTCCAGAGTCACTCAAGGGTGAAGTTGCTCTTAGAGGGTGCAGGTTGCTTGTGGCTCACAGGACTCACCTTAGCCCACCCAGGAGCAGAAGGTGGACACAGCCCTGGGTGCCATTGAAGCCTGCACCAACCACACAGGTGTCCTCCTGTTCTTTTGCAAAGATCATAAAGAGGCTTTAATCCAGGCACTCAAGTTCATCCTGCTCCCTCTTCTTGCCACCATGACATGGTTATTCAGGAAGTTCAGCAGTGCATACAGGTTACAGGAACAAGGACAAAGCCATGGGGAAGAAAGCCCTTCTCTTCCTGTCTTATGACAGCAGCTAAAGGTATTATCCCTGGCTGCTTCATTTAAAAGAAAAAAAAAGCCCCAGGATGCTGGAAATTGTCCCTTCCATGAAGAAGGCCTTTTGTTCACATATTCGAATTTCAACAGATATTTACTGACCGACTGGATAATGTTTTTAATTGTATTGCCTTGAAATTAATTTCCTTGAAGAATTAACCTCAACCATCAATCTGTGGGAGCCAGGTGGTGGGACACAGGAGCCCTTGGAGGTATTGCTCAGCCAGCACAGGTGGACAGTTTCAGATCTAAACGGCTAATCGGGTGGGTGGGGGTGGAGAGGAGAAGAGAGAAGGGGAAAGAGGACAGAGTTTTAAGAAGTGTACAGACACAATGTGATGCAGAAAAATTGAGCACTGCCTCGTGAACCCTGAGCCGCAGCGTCTTTCTGACCATCATCACGATGGCCAGTGACTCAAGTCTGCGCCTCTGCTTTCTCATGTGTAAGATGGAGAGATCAGAGGGGATGTCCCTTCGAGGGCCCCCGTGACTCTAAACTTTGAAAGGCTTAGGATTCTTAGAACACACAGTCATAATGTGTGTCTACACATTTAGTCGAAAAGAAATTAGGTCACTGTCGTCAAACAAAACAGAAACTAGAGTCCTAGATGGGAATTGAGAGAACCTTCAGGAAGCCAGCCACCTGCCATGCAGAGTCTCGGGTGTAGGAGAAAAAAGGGGGTTCCCCTTCCTGTTTAATGCTTAAGCCATGCAGTCAAAGCACTCGGACCCTGGTCGACCCAGGGACAGGTAGCGGATAGATAGCTTTGATCAGTGATTTCTAGTTGATGTAGGAAGTCCCCCCAGGATGGGACGACCAGCCAGGCAGGGAGACTTTGATCTGGGTTATTCAGCTTTCACAACCCTTAAGCCCTCACCAACACAGACAGGCTCCCGAGGCAGTGAGTGACATGGATGACAAACGCCACATACTCCAAGTGTGCCGGCCCTTCAATTTTTTAGAAAAGGACCCTGTGATTAAGATGGAAATAAACATACACAATCAAACTCACTCCAGAGCAGAATGCTGTCTCCTCTCTGCTGGCTTTTGGTGCTGCTGGGAGGCTATCTATCTGTGGGGGATTCCTATTGTTTCAAAAACCAGAAATCTACAGCTCAGCAGCACTGGTGCATCTTGACCAGGGAAGGAGGGGTGTGCAGCAAGTAGGTCACGAGTCCTCGTGTCTTCCAAAACACAGCCAAGTCAGTGATCCACCCCAACAGCCCTTCCCAGGAGCCCAGGGCAGCTTCGGAACCCTGGCAATCAACCTTCAACCTGACCAGGCCTGGGTCATGATTGAATCCTCGTTTGCAACACCCATCTGCATTGTTCCTGAGTGAAGAGGGAGGGAGGGATGTGTGGGCTTCTGAAGTCTAGAATGCGTTGATGGTGGTTGTCCAAGCAATGGCCAAAGGCAGCTGGAACTGTGAAGAACGCCAGCCTGGATATTTGGGTGGGCGGATGCAACTGAGAGTCCTTGGAGATCATCAAAACAAGGGGTTGTGGCTCAGTGGTAGAGAGCTGGCATGTAAGGTGCTGGGTTCAAGTCTCAGCATTACATAAAAAGAAATAAAGGCTGTGTCCATCTATAACTAAAAAAAAAACAATTCCAAGATAAATAAATAAAAGCTTCACAGGAGCACTTCCAATCCCTGGGGGTCTTCATCCCTAGCAGGCAAGGCAGAGCTCTTGTTTCAATGGCTTCCTCAAGGAAAGATGAGCCCCACCCACCAGAGGGTCCACAAGGCATTAGCAGGACAGTTGATGGCTACCTAAAACTGATAAAAATTACAAACTACAATTACACATACTAGTGGTTACACAGTTTATATGTAATTATATATGTGTCTACATACATACAGATAGATAATTATACCCTGAATTAATGCAATCTAAACTAATGTGAATAAATAAGCATATTTAAATTGGTTAACTCTGAGTGATGGGATTAGAGGTCATTTTTATTTTCTTCCTTCAAAAAGTTGATTTTATTTTCTGACCTTTTACAAGTTGTGCTTGTGTCTGTGTGTGTGTGTGCTTGTGTTTGTATGCAGGTGGGTCTTAGTGGGGAAAAAAAAAAAAAGAAGTGTACACTTCCTAGGGAATCAAAGACTTCCAAGGAAGCCCTAGAGAACCAGGCGGGCTCTCTCCTCTGTAGGCAGGCGACTCCTGGCCGTCACTGTCTGAGGGTGTGGGGCACGTGAATTTAGGGGTTTTTAGTGCGCCTGAGCCCATAATGCATTCATCATCCTCGCAACCCTCTCTTCTCTTCTGCAATCCTGGGGTAATTCCTGCTAAACTGGTGGGCAGACAGTAGCAGGACTTGGCTGGCTAGGCGTCATTACTGTAGCTACTGTCTCACACGGCTGACTCTGCGGTCCTGAAGTTCATTTCTTAGGACTTCACTGAAGAATAATTCCCACGTCTCAGGCTGCAGCCATTGTAAATGCACCCTGAGGATCTGTGCACAGTGCTCACCATCATCTCTGTCTGCTCTCAGGACATTTCACTACCCTCTGAAAGCTCCAGTCACTCCAGCCCCAGGCAAAGGCTGTTCAGCTTTCCATCTGGAGAGTTTGCCTTTTCTTGAAATCTCATATAAATGCTTTCACACTGTACACGATCTTTCATGCCTGGCTCTTTTCAGGGACACAGTGTTTTCTGGGCCTGCCCAAGTTGTCCAATACACCCGTAGTTAGCTCCTTTTCACGGCCAAATAGTGCTTCACCTTACAGACCCGTTTGTTGATCCATTTGCCAGCTGATGGCCTTCTAGGTTTTTTCTGGTGTTTGGAAATCCTGAAGAATGCATCTATGAACTCATACTTCCCTCTCTCTCAGGCAGATTTTTAGGAGGGCTTCTTAAGGAACTGGAGAAGCCTTCCAGAGTGGGTATACTATATTCTATTCTTACCAGCAGTGGATGAGGGTTCTGACCCCTCTTCATCCTTGCCACTCCCAGTCTGCAGGATTTAATCCAGCCCAGCAGGCAGGAGATGGTCTGGGATTTGTTTCAGTGGCCATGAAGAGGTTAGAGAGGGTCACAGATTAGCAGACTGGGAAACAGCCCCTAGAACCTTACGTTCACAGCCTGCTGGGTCTAAGACTTTAAGCAATGCATTTAACTTTTCTTTCCCTTTTAAAATTTAATTCAATTTGTTGGTGGTGCTAGGGATTGTACCCCAGGGCTCACCGTTGCTAAGCAAGGGCTCCACCACTAAGCCACACACCCAGCCCCTGCATTGCACTTTTCTGAATCTCAGTTTCCCTATCTATAACTTGGAAAGACAAGATAGCCATGGATTATAAAGAAGCACAGCGAGAGACATGCATGCCAAGGACTGTATGCCACCTTGAATTCATTTCTAATGCAAAGAGCACATCAAAAAATACATAAAATAGCAAGGGCAGGAAATGAATGGGATGGTACTTTTAAAAAAAACAAACAAGTAAAGCTGTCCACTCAGTTTTCCTTTCTAACTGAAGTCCTTGCCTCACACCCAGGGATCAGGATGCAAGAAAGCCTATTTGCAGTTTTTGTGGTCTCACGCGCTCTTTTTTTCCTGTCATTGACATTTCCATTCTCACCATTAACCACTTTTACTGAGCCAAGTACTAATGTCTTCGCTTGTGTACATTCTCTTAGCTTCCCCTTCTCCTCTGGGCTCAGAGTCCAGGAGGACCAGACCCAGCCTCTAGCAGGAGACCACGGTGAAATGCAAATTTAAATCCTTTCGGTTGTAACACTTATTCAGCCTGTGGCCAGGGGACAGATTTGAATCTTCAGGCCAAAGAGAGAGTTCACTCCCAACCCTGATGGTGCACACCTGGCCTCTGAGTATGGTCACCTGCTGACCCTACTAGTGAAGAAAAACCAGGAAGACCAGTGATTTGGATATGGTCCTACCCTAGTACACATTGAAGACCATCCCTACTTCCCTGGGAAGGCCCAGGACCCGGAACATCACATTCCTGGTTTACCTGCCAATGTCCTTGATCTGCACGATCTGCCATTTACTTGGGAAAATAATGCTACGTTGCAAGCCAGGGCAACAAAACGCCTCCCTGAGCCGACCAGCTCCCGGGGACGCTCGGGTGGTGTGGTGGCCCTGAACACTTAAGTGATTTTGTTCCCCTTCCAATTTCCTGTGGTACATTAACTTTTATTGATAGCTCATAGCTTCAACAACTGGTCTTCATTTTACTAACCTGAAGGTCGGAGGAACAAGAGGTACCCACATGGCTGATATGCTGAAAAAATAGCCTGGGATGTCTTGGTTGATCCCCATGTTGTCTCCCTGCTACAACTTTCCCTTAATGAGGGAGTCACAATTATTGCAAGTTAATCATGTCTCGAGTCCCCAAAGGGAGGAAGGGAGAAATGGCCGTTTCAAAGTCTGACTACAGCTGCCTCCAGGAGACTCTTGCAGGAGCGGCAGGCATTTGTGAAACTCCAAGCGCTGATTTATGTCACTGCTGTGGAGGATTCTTGGGTGTTTTCATAACACAAGTATTAAAGAAAAATTAGGCCAGGAGATGGATGGGACATCTATGTAACAGAAGACACAGAGATCTTTTTTTTTTTTTTCTGCAAGAACTTAATATTTCCAGCGAGAATCTGCATTCTGGGGCAACCTACTGTGTTTCTGACTTATGGATGCTGTGAACAGTTCAATTGGGTTTCCTTTTCTGCAATAGAATGTTTTTACCTTCAGGTTTTTTTTAAAAAAAGCTATTATTTAAAAACAAAGTCATCACAGGTAATGATTTGTTGAACACCTATTGTAGGCCAGGCACAGTTTTGTGCACTTTATATCTCACTCCATTCGTTCTCACAGCCACCCCAGGAAGTGTCCATTTGAATTGCCTGTTCATGGCAGAGGAAATGGGGGTTCAGTGAGGGTTTCATAAATTGCAAAAAGCCTCATCCAGGAGGGGGAGAAGCTAGGAATCCAAGTTAGCTGGAGTGGAGATTTAGCCACGGTGTTATCTCTATTTGCTCTTCATCTGTACTACTTCTTCTTTTTTAAAATTAGTTATTTACTAGGGGACGTCTGAGCTATTTTACATCATTTCTTGGATTGGCAAGAAATAAAAGTTGGAAAAGGAAGAAATGGAGGAAGATAGGAAATTAAGGAAAAATCATTCAATTGCAGCCTAAATCCAACTCTAAAACCAATAGGTCCATCTGTACATAGTGTTTCTAGCACTTCAAAGTGTAGAGTTTACTTTAACTGATTAAGGCATTAGTCTTATCAAGTGCGGTTTGCAAGAAGCACCCACACATCTGTGTCCTTCATCCAAGGAATGATCCTGTACCTGGTGTCACACTTGCACTGACAGGAATCTCAGAGCTGCACCTGTTGGGACCTCAGTAAGCGGAGGCTGGCTCTACACTCCGCAGGCTGCGCCCAGCCCTGTTCCAAAAGGCCATACCCCTAATCGCAATACTCCTTCAGTCTCTGTGTTGTCCCAAGGTCTGCACAGATGCCACAAAATGGACCTCGCCCCGCCACATGAGGGGGAGATCCAGGGCTCGCTCTGCAGAAAGACACTGCAGAGCGCTGCTGGCTCTGATCCTTCAAAGTCAGGATCAAATTAGCATTCTTCCTGGCATTTTCTTCCTGAGGTCCCCAGGAACATGAAAAACTCTAACTTTAAAAAAAAAAAAAAAAAACCTCTGTCAAATGAAAAGACTCCATTTTGTATTATCTTCAAATATCCAACATCAAACAATCAACAAGAGGGTTCCTTGATAAGTTAAATATGAATTATGATATGACCCAACAGTTCACTCCTAGGGGTGTGTGTGTGTGCGTGTACATGTGTGCATGTGTATCCTAAAGAATTAAAAAGAGACATTCGCACAAACTTGTGCATAAATGTTTAGAGGTACTCTCCTCACAGTAGCCAAAGGATGAAAACCACGTAAATGTTCATCAGCAGATGAAAATAGAAACAGAATGTGTTCTTTGCTCACAGGGAGTATGATTCAGCCAGACAAGCAGTGATACACTGGCACACGCCATCACAAGTGTGGCTTGAGCTGCACACCAGCATGCCGGGTGAGGGAACCCAGCCGCAGGACACGCGTATTGTGTGATGGCACTTATGTAGGTTGTGGGCAGATCTTTTTGAGGGCCCCGTTCAACTCGCTAAGTCTGATAATTTGTTAATGGGACAGAAAAACAGACTCACTGACCGTCCATTAACTTGTTTGTGTGTTTACTGATTCAACAGATATTTGTTTCATACTTACCATGATCAAGGCCCTGGGCAGGCCCCAGCACACAGAAGCAGCCCCAGGGACACTGAGAAGACAGAACAGACTCAGCCCCTGCCTGAACAGAGCTTTGAGCTGGAAGAGTCACCCTTAGGCCCCCTTACAAAAGGCAGCCGCAGAGGTAAAGGGTCCAGGGGGCTGGTCATGGCCTCAAGCTAACTCCGAGGGGCCAAGGGCTTGGCACCATCAAGTGAGTGGTAAAGATCCTCTTCTCAAGAAGTGCAGTGAAATTTGAGGTTGCAAGTCGTCTCTGAGGATTCACAGACCCAGGAGCCTACTGCAAAGTCCACAGACGAGAACACTCGGCTTAGAGATTCCTAAGAACTAAAGAGTACCCGGTAGTGACAGGGACACTTACAGGGACACTTCTTTTGGCACATTGTCATTATCTGAAATCACATCACATTTGTTTTGTGTGCACTGCCAATCTTCCCCATGCTGACAGAGGACCTAAAAGGGCTTTTCTTTCTTGCCATCTTTCCCTTGTAGAACTAGGCCTGGCACGTGACAGGTAACCCACTTCCTCTTTTTGAATTTTTACTTTTGAATTGCAAGTGAATAAATCAAGGTCTAGCAATCCACTGTGACCTTGACGGACTGTGTGAAATAGAGGGGTCTTGCATGAACTAGTGGACAGGAGGTGCTCAGAATAGGGGTGGAAAGAGTGAGCAAGCAGGCCGCCATCACCCCTTCCTTCATCTGCTCATGGATTCACAAATGTCCAAAGCACCCTCGATGGTGGGTGCTTCGCACTACCACACGGTCTAGTGCGAAGAAAGAACAGCACCAGGAAACGTACTGCCAAACCCCTCCACCAGTGAAATTCACAAGAGGACAGGGGTGACAGGGTGGGCATGGAAGCCACTTTAGATCCCGTGCTGCCAGCAAGAAGTCTGAGTGCTTGTTGCCAATGCTAATTTGTGGCTGGAAATATATCATGACTTCTCTTTTGAGAGCTAGAAAGATTACTCATGAAAGTGCTGTTTATCTAAGTCATTAGAGTTGTCAGTTTATAGCCGGCAGGGTACGTCACCAAGCCATTACATTTGTCTGTCGTGGTTTCTCATTGCAGCCAGGCAAAAGGATGTTTACCTGGAGACCACGTGTCTCTAAGTGAAACAGGTGAGGTAAAAACTGCCTTTAGAAAGCAGAAAGAAGATCTCCCATGTTAGGTCACGTGAAATTGCCCCTTTGATATTCTTCCTGTGAAAATAACCATCAGTATTTTTGCCAGCTGTGATATCCCTGGACATAGGAGGCCCTGGGCTGCGTTTTGAATATGACGTTTCTCTGTCTTCTGCCAATCCAACAGAATCACAGGAGACCATCAGTTTGAGGGACTGATGCATAAAATGGCATGTATCGCCTAAACCCACACCTATAGCACCAGGAAGAATTTGAAGTTTTACCAACAACAACTGGCCCTCTGGAATGGGTGCTAATGATAACGACTGAGCTTTAACACATTCCATTTTTAATTAATTTTTAATATGAAAAAAAGCTTTTGCCCTGCACCACAAGGCCCACTTCCTCCTGGTGAGATTCCCACAGGTATGCCTGCTCTTTTCTGGAAGGCATGATTCTTCTAATTAATTAGAAATTGCAGAGGGGATGGGGGAAGGGGGGAACAGCAGGGGGTAAGAAATCAAATCCACTCCTGCCCTCTCCACGTCCCTTCCCCTGCATCTCAGCCTGAGCTTTCTGTTTGGGAAACAGTTGAGTCAGTTGAACTGGTTTCAGGCTGGCTGCCCTGCTTCTCTGCAGAGCTCACCTGGGCACAAGCCTCGGGACAGAATGTTAACATTCGCACTGGCCTGAGCCCTTGAGGACGCCCAGTCCTCCAGGGACCACTTCGTGAATTCACATTGGTAAAATAGCGATCCTGTGCCTTTTCCTTCTTGCTTTTTTCTTTTGTAATTTAGAAAAAAATATTACATGTTGACGGGAAGAAATTAAAACGTGACAGAACATATAGAAAGAAGCACCAAAACAAAACAGAAAATTCCCTCTTCCACAAAACCTTCTCAACTCCCACACCCCTTTTTCTGGTGTAGGGGTTACCACTGTTTGAATTCATGTGTATCAATCAATCAATATCAGGTCACTTCACAAATATCTAAATGCAAATAAAACACATGAAGCACAAACAGCTTTCTTTAAAAAACTATAATAATATATGTAAGGTTGTGCAATTTGCTTTTTCTTACTAAACATTATGTCATGGATTTTATATGTGTGTGTGTGTGTGTGTGTGTATATATATATATAGAGAGAGAATATATATATTCTAAAATGTGTACCCATAGATCTATCTCTTTCGTCCTTTCTTTGGATATACGGTATTTAATGCTGAAAAAAATAACACCATCAAAACTTAGGATTAAAACAGCAGAGGTCAAGTAAATAAATGAGAATATATGTAATAAAATAATGCTAAAACATCACTGATTCTTGTAATTGGGTGACCCTGCACATTTATTCAAGTATTTCTGTATTTTCTAGTACAGAATGCAATAGCTTGATCAAAAGGCACGCTTCATTCGGGTTGAAATTGCCAAGTTGCTTTTCATATTCACTAAAAACAATTTATGAATAGTGTTCTTTTTTTCCTTGTTAAGGATTTCTTTCTTTCTTTTTTTTTTTTAAAAGAAAACCTAGTTAGGGACATGAGTCAAAGTTTTATTGTAATTTTACGACTAAGGAAAAGGCCTCTAGCAGATCAATTCAAAGATTCTCTCTCGGTGAAGACATTTTATAGGGAAATGGAATGATAAGACGGTCAATGTTGGGTTAGATACAAAAAGAAACGAACTTTTGGCTTTAGGTTGCTAAGAGTCTTGACTGACAGTACACTGGGTAGATGGGTGACTGACTTCTCAGAACAAGTCTTAATCCCATTAAAGTTTATCAGAAAATTGCTTAAGCAATTTATCAGGAATGAGGCTGTGCGTTACATCATGAAAAAGAGGTTCTATCCAAACCCAATTCAGGACATTTCTTTTTTTATGCCCTTTTACAGTCTACGTGCTCACCAGTGTGAGTGCTATCTCTCTTAACTTTTGCCAAAATCATGGTACAAAAATGTATCCCATTGCCTAATTTCCATTTTTGTGAATTAAAAGTAAGGTTGAGACTTTTTAAAATATGTGCCAATTTTCTTCATTGTATTTCTTGTTCACCATCTTTGCTCACTGGTTCTTTTGGGAGCTTTATAGTTTTCTTTTTGACTTGTAAAAATTCTTTGCATATTTGAGGTAAATTACTTAAGTATATACATGTATGCATGCACATATATGGGTATGTGTGTATATGTACTTAAGAGTGTATGTGTGTGTATATGTGTTTCTCCTATTTCCTAAGACACTGGATTTGGGGGAAAAAAATTGAATTACATGCCAGCTTCCCATGATATCTGAAAAAGATTTATTCCATTTCTACTTTGATATAAAAATCAACATAATCTCTACTTTAAAGCTCTCAGTGCCTCCCTCTCCTACAAACTGAGTCCATGTACGTTGCAAGGCCCTTCACAAAGTGATCCCTGCCTTTGTCCATTGCTGTGATGAAATACGTGAGAAAAACAATAGCTTAAAGAAGGAAAGTCTTATTTTGGGTCACAATTTCAGAGGTTTGGTCCATCACTGTGGCCCATGGTTGAGCAGAACAATATGGCGGAGAGGGTGAGGCAGGGCAAAACTGATGACTTTACAGCAGCCAGGAAGTAGAGGGTGGGGAAAGGGGCTGTGCACAAGATTTGGTCCCCAAGGTACACCCCCAAGGATCCACTGCAACCATTTCTTACAGTTTCTACCACCTCCCAAGAGTCCACCTAGCTACGAATCCCTTAAGGGATTAATCCACTTCTGACGTCAAAGTCCTCACGATCCCATCACTTCCCCAAACTCTACCTCTAGACACAGCTGCCCTGGGGACAAGCCTTCAACAGTAAGCCTCTGGGGATCCAAACTCAGACCCAGCGGAGGTCCTGAATGCTGTCTTCTATCATTCTTGTCTCGCCCCTTCGTGCTTCAACAGCACCCTTTCTCCTGGTTCACTGGGATCCCCCCGTGCCCTGCACGCATTTCATGTGCTGATCCCTCACAGGAAACATCTGCCCTAAAGACTCCTTTGTCTTCCACTTTCTGGAAGCAATTTGCCTGAGTTACCCACCTGCTCTGTCAGAGACACAGCCGCTCACCCCACTCTGTACCCTGTGCGTGCCTTTCTTCCTTACGAAGCTCATTTTCACTGATGTGTTCCCAAGTCTGTCTTTCATAAAGGACTTTGAGCTGCGTGAGAACAAGGCCTGAGTTCTGCATTCTCCTCTATCCTCTGAGCTTGGCACAGGGTCTGGCTGAGCCGGGTGGACGCTTAGTAAAGCACTGCTGAAGGAGAAGGGAAGGAGAGATGGAAGGGGAGAGGCTATCCCACCTCGCTCCTGCCTTCAATCTTGACAATGACTGAGTCTATGCAGACCTGAAATGGGGGAGCTCAGCTGTCTTCCCGGTGGCTTAATTCAATCTCTGGAATCAGACGGGCTACAGCTCCATGTGGGAAGTGGTAACACAAACATCACCGTGGTGCAGGAGGAAATTTTATTGTCTGTTAGATGTACAAATTGGAATCTATCTTCATTCAACCAGTTTTGTCCAAGTTTCTGCCAAGTGAACACAGCAAAAGGTAGGTGCCTTTCAGATCACCTGTGATTACACTCACTGCATTTGTCTTTAAACAAAAGTGTTTTTTTTCCCTGCCCGCAACATATAATTTTAGTCAGCTAACACTAAATTAGACACCCACTCAGATTTATTATGATAAGAACATTCAGTAAGCTAATTTCAAGATGATGACTCCTATAAATTCTTATAATTTATTATTTAGTACTTTGGTTTTTAATCATTAAGTACGTGAAGACTTTGTAGGTCAAACCTGTATTAATGAAGACAGTAATCTATTTTTCAAACTCTGCTCCTCACCCACCTTTCAAATTGTAAATTAACAGAAATAGATTTAAACACACTTGTAAGAACAAAGGCAATAATTGGGGAGTGGGGGGCCATCACCCCCAATTGCCTAATCTTTTTAGGTAGACTGTCCATCACAGTCTTGATTTATTTATGATGTACTATATTCATTTTCAAGAAATAAAGGAGTCCAAATTTGAGACACAGTTCCCTAAGAAAATAAAACCCATAAACCACATGTAAAGTTTCATTAAACAAAGGCAGTTCAAAATTTAGCAAATATAGATTTCATTAGGTGTTGATCTTAACCCGAAGTAGCAATTTTCATTTTCTGTGGTGTGTTACAGTTTGGAAGATCCACAGATAGGAAGTAAAATATTAACTAAATAAATGTTTTAGAAAGCTATCAATGTTATCTAAATGAGAGTCCTCTTTATCTCCTGAATTCATTAGAACCTATTTCATGATTATTTCAAACATTCGGTGTTAAAAGACTTAGAGGTTACATTTTGTGGAATAAAGAGATGCTATTTGATCAACTGCATACAAATAATAAAGTTACCTGCATGGTAACATCCTTTCATCTTCCCTAAAATAAATCATTTTTTATTATGACATAATACAAGCTCCTAATGAGCAATTTGAAAAATAAACATGGAAAGAATGCTCACTCTTACAATTTAATTGAGAAAAAATTCAAAAGACAAAATGAAATGCATCCAGCAAAGTTATTATTCCATGAAAACAATCATGGATACGCTAAGAAAAAGCTAGAAGAAAAATCTAGTGAAATGGCAGTCATAGTTATGTTTAGACGGTGGTACAACACTCACTTTTACTTTTCATTTCCTTTTTTCATGTTTTAAACTAACATTCTAGAAATCCTTTCAGAGATAAAAAAGGGACCTGCTGTCATCCTTGATATGGGAAGCATTTAAAATTAGATCAGGCTGTAACTCTTCATAAGACAGTGAACCAGTGTCCACCTACCTGAAGACTCACTGCTGAGAGGTTTGTCCTTAGAGACTACACCAGGAACTGCTGAAGGACCTACGGGTTCAATGTAAACTTGCTAGGACAGAGTTCTACTCTTGCACACTGGGCTTTATAAAGGATGCCAGTGATGTCCCACATGCTGGAGAGTACACCTTAAGTCACCTTAGAAGAAATTTTCCTCCCCTCCTGTGCACTTCGGGAGGGGACACCATCAAAGGGTTTTAGATAAAACCCTGGATGAAAAGTACATGCAGATTCTGCCTCCTGGTAGAGAGGATCCATGAAGAGTGGAGACCACTGAGAGGGTTTTAGTCAATTTTCCAGATTGTGGAAAGATTTTGGGTTTCAACTGTTAACTACAATGATAAAAATAGCAATGAAAGTAGTGCCTACTCTGTACGTGTTTGCCAAGGCTATCCGTGGCACTGAATTAAAGGTCCTACTGAGAATAAATCTCCACACTAATTGTATCAGTTATTTTCATTTTGCAGATGAGAAAACTGAGGATAACGTCGTTAATGATCTGTGTGACCTTGGGCAAGTTAATACTTAGCATAGCCAAGATATAAATTACAGTTTCTCTGATTGATCTCCAAGATGTTGTTCACTGGTGAGGTGAAAGAATCCTGCTACCAAACACCTTTCTCAGAGAGCAAGAGGTGTGGGGGTTAGAGAAGGATGTATAAACTTGTAAATTTTCTAGCTACAAAATTTTAAACTGAAGAGACAGACGAAAACTTTTAGGGATTCATGTTTTTATCCATTTTAATAGTTGTTAAACTCTTGGATTATTTAGCCTGTAGATAGTGCAAATAGGTTGTATTAGTATTGGTGAATAACAAACTACTACAAAACTTAGCATCTTAAAATGGCCATAAAAACTTAAAATCTCACAGATTTTGTGAGTCAAAAATTTAAGGACAGGGCTACGTTGTGGCTCAGTGGTAGAGCGCTTGCCTGGCACGTGTGAGGCCCTAGGTTCAATCCTTAGCACCACATAAAAAATAAATGAATAAAATAAAGCTATATAAAAAAAGTTACCTCATTTAAAAAAAAAAAAATTAAGGACAGCTCAGATGATAGTTTGGCTTGAGTGTCTCTCAAGTTAGGATGCTGGTTTCAACTGTGGTCACCTAAAAGCTTACTTGGAGCTAAAGGACCTACTTTCAAGATGGTGCACCCACATGGCTGGCAAGTGAGTCTGCCTGTTGATGGGAGGGCTGAGTCCTTGCCCCGTGGCCCTCTCCATGGTGCTGCTTGAGTGTACTCACTTGGCATGTAGTTTCCCCCATATCAAGTGATACAAGAGAAAAGAAGGCATATATCTCAAAATCTTGTCACTTAGCCTCAAAGGTCATATTCTATCATCACTTCCTCGACAGTTACAAAGGTCTGCCCTGTTCAGAGTAGGAGGGAACTACATTAGTTCTTGAAAACCAGGAGGTAAGGGTCATGCTCGCCATCTTGGTGACCAGCTACTGTGGGATCTCTTCTTCCTCTGTCTAGATAGCCCCGGACTCTTAAGTATTTAGGGATGCACTATGGCATTTCATCAGTGAAATGAACTAAAAATGGGCAAAATGGGAGAAGAAAAGTTAACTTAAAGACACAAAGGTTTGCACCGACCTTTCCTTGTTGGTGCAGGCAGAAGGGTAGCTGAGTTGGGGCTTTTAGAAGATGCGTTCCATGGAATGCCAAGCAGACACTGGGCAGCTGTCCTCAGAGTGCTGACCTTCCTCCCAGTGGCCAAGTCCATTGCAATATGGTGGCCACCTGTCCCACGGCCACTCTAGGCAATTAGGCTTTTATGAGTTATTGTGGCAAATGTTTCTTAGCATCTTTGCCACTAAACAAGATTATGATAATGACCAGAAGAAAAAGAAGTACATTACATTATCTGCAAGGATAAAAACCATGTTAAACAGTTGCATCGAGTCATTAAGAAAATATTGAATCTCAGAGGAGGTAAGACGCATGGAGGTTTCTCTGCTTCATTCCCATCTATTTTGGGAATCTCTTCTATGGGATGGAGAACTGGTGGTTCAACCTCATCATTACTTTATCGGTAGGAGGAGAGCAGGCTGATCTAGGCTTCGCTTTCTGCTTCAGGGTCAGCCCTAGGCAAATCTGTTAATTAGGCTAAATATGGCCTGTTCACATACACTCAAGCTCTCCTGCCCTGCACTCTCTCTCCTTCCTACACCAGGCCCACCTACACCCTTAGGCAGCACCAGAGGAAGACCTTTCCATTTCACCGTGTTCACAGCGTTCACTGTACCTCATGCCCTGTGTCTCCAGAGCACTCTCTCTACCTTGGCAGGAGCTGATAAACACATGGAGCCTTTCACTTTAACAGTAGTACTTCCCAAAGGGCTGCTGTAGTCCGAACGACTAGTTCCAGCAGTTAGCAAAGGCAGTTCATTTATGTAAATTGGCTAGGATAGTATTTGGGGGCAGACAGGACTTGACATTTTTTCTCAAAGGTAACATCATCAACAACTAAAAGCAGCCATTATTGACAGTTCAGGTTGTAAAAAAAAAAGTTACTGTGTTACTTGTTTTCCACAAGTTAACTGGAATCCTGTATTTATTAGCATTTGCTGCATATGAAACCACAACAAAATTCAGTCAGTAAAACAACCACTTTTTATTGTTGTTGCTGATTGGTTGTCACTGCATGGGCTGGGTCGCTTCTCTGGTGTAGGTGGTCTTGGCTGATCTCTACTGGACTCCCGCATGTCTGGAGTCAGCTGTTAGAGTGCCTGATGGTTAGAGAGCTTTAGAGTGACTTCTCATATCCCAGGGATCAGCAAGCAACCACTAGGGTAACTAGGTGCCCTTCGGGTGGCCTCTCATCCTCCAGCAGCTTAGCTCAGGCTTGTTCATGTGGTGGCCTTGGGGCAGTAAGCAACAAGAGTAAGCCCTGATAGCCAAATGCTTCCCATACCTCTGCTTGAATGATCTTTGTTAAGGTTCCACTGGCCAATGCCAGTGACAAGATCTAACTGATTTAAATGGAGGGTAAGCAGCTCCTACCTCTTAAGGGGAAGAGAAGCACCATTCTGCAGGATGGACCCCAATGCAGTGGATGGAGGAACTCTTTTTCTTATTTTCTTTTTAATGAAAACTCCCATTTTTACAATTTATCAGACCTCCCTCAAACCCTATACTACAGTGGTTATTATCACCATCTTCTAGAAAAGAAATTGAGACTTAGAAGGTTAAATTGCATCCCCAAGAAAAGCTGCAACAAACCCAGTTGTGTTGAATTGGTGCAAACTCATATAAAAATATATGTATGTGGGGGGGGGGGTTAAAATGTGTCTAGATATAAACATAAATGTGTTATGTATTTTAAAACATAACACATGCACAGGTATGGAGATACAGATACATGTAGCACGTGCCTGGATTAGTATACATATCACATTCCCATACTCTGCCTGTGGAGAGGTTCAGAAGTCATGGCAGCCCATTAGTAATGAGTACACCTAGCACCCAGCTCTTGGTTCCATATGTGATTCTCCAATGGAAGGAACTAGAACTTCTTCCTTGGAGAAGTACTTAGAGCCAAAATTTGGGCAGGAAATACAAGTCTGCTGCAGTACCACAACAGTGAGGAAATCCTCAAAAAAAAAAAAAAAAAAAAAGATGGCCCATGAGGGTACAAGAGGCAATCTGAAAGAGCCCAGTTGTCAAAGCTGGAACAAGTTGAACAACAACAAAAATATATGATGATAACATTGCTATTATGACCTATAGAATAAAATAAATATTCACGTATGCATACTGATATAAATTGGGGAAAATGAGTGGCAGAGACATAGCAAAAATGTGGTGTGGTCTCTTGGACTGGATCCTGAGCCAGTTAAGGATGGTAGTGGAAACACAGCCGGATGCAAATGAAGTCTGTCCCTCAGCTAAAGCCTGAGTTTAGTTAGTGGCGTCGTACCAAAGTTAACTTCTCAGTGTGGAAAAATGCATCATGTTGGCATTAGGGGAAGAGGGGCCACGGCTGCTCGGGAATGCTCTGCGCTGTTTGTGTGACTTCCCTGCAAGCCAAACTTTATCTCAGCAAAAACCTTCCTCCAGGTTCCACAGCTGCTGATGGCTAAGTCCAAGATCAAGTCCAGTTCTGCCTAATTCCAAAGCCAATGCTTTCCCCCTTCTGCCATGCCTATCCCACGCACCACTGTACAGACTGCTACCCTAGACTGTACAGTTAAGACTGTTCTAGGACACCCCTTCCGAATGAATTATCTTAAGGGGTGGCTGGTGGCACAAACAGGTACAGAGCCATTTGCCTTGAGTAGGGAAAATGAGGCAGAGGATCATTAAAATGTAGATGTAGACTATTCACTCTGAGCTCCATGTCCTGACTGCCCAGAGCTGTCCGTCTATAATGTCGCTTCTTGATTCTCCACAACTCAGTTAAATTAGTACAGGACTGCATATCTCAACCTTCAACCATTTTGTCACTTAAAATGAGCATGTGGAAGGCCATCCTTCTGGGAATATTAGTTACCTTGTCCATTACTTAATCATAGCTTGGAGTTATTTTTTGCCTAGTGGAAGCTGACTATAAATTATGGGCTACAATGTAGCAAAGCCACACTTAGCAAATTATATGGCATGGGAAAACCCTTGCTTTGGGGGAAAATTATATATTTCTTTAAAAGTATGTTTTATAAAATATTATATTAAAACCTATTTTAAAAAGAAAACCCAAGAGCATAGTTTGTGGCCTTTAGGACATATTTGACAATTGACTCAAATCAAGATGCTATTCCTAAACAGAGGTTGGAATGGCAAGGCTCTGTATGAATGTGTGTCAGTAGTCCATGGTTTGTGAATTTCTACATGCAGACAGATAAAAGGAAAGGCTGGAAACCTTGTTGTTCTTTGGCCATGATGCACTAAATAAATTAGCCATACAGCGTTACATTTCATATTGAGCAGTCACAGTGCACTAATAAGACTGTGTGTTCTCAGAGTTATGAATGGATGCCTTTATCCCCCTAACGAAAGTCCGCAGAAGTACCTTGGTATTTGATTTACAAGAGGTGGGAGGCAGTGAGATAAAAATGTGCATGAATGTGGGTTATTAAGTAGGAGGAGACAGTGATCCCCAGGATGGTTTCCATGGGTGTGTAGCTTTGCTAAGCACTTCACAGGGCCATGTCCACAAGGCTGGCCTCAATAGTTCTTTCCCTGTTCTACTTGGGCCAGGAATCCTGACAGCCAGCCACCAGTACCTCTGGCCTCCTTGGTGTGTGGTTGGTCCCAGCAAGCCAGCATGAAGTCATCGGGTCAGCTCATGTGGTAACATTGCTAGCTGGTGCCCCAGCCAATTCTAACCAGGAATAAATAGACAAACCCAAGAAGAAGGATGGCTCTGGAATTTTCAGAGGAACCTTCTGAGGCAGCCAGTTGCCCAGCCTACACGTCTCTGGAATCTTTCTTTAAACACGTATGTTTTAATTTGAGGATATTAATTGTATGGAAATCATTTGACTCTATGATTTATAACCCCGCTAGAATTCTGTGGTCTTTCCCTCCATATGGGCCCTCGCCATTTTCCCTTTTGTATACCTATCATTTCCCATTGTTTATCTTCCCTGATTGATGTTCAGGCTCGGGATGCTTTCTATGATGAGATTCATAATTATCACTGGTAATAGAGAAGGTTTCCCTATTATCTTCAGCGAGACTGCCCAAATTATTCATTGTAGCCCACTGGTACCACACGGCAGGAAAATAAGGATTTATTCCCCATCCCAGGCATATGGTAGATAAGAGGATGTATTTATTTCTCCATGTTTCAAAAGGATTAAGCTTTGAAAAAATAAATATCACTTAGGCTGTCAGTAAGCGGAACTTTATGGTTCTGAGTTTAGAGGGCCTCTCTTGGGCTAAGAATAGCAAATCTAAACTCTGGTTTCAAAAAGGAAAGGAAGGTAAAGAGGTGGGGAATCGGTTATAGTTTTCCTTGGCTAAATAAATGAGCGCTATATATTTCAACTGTTATATTAGTCTACAAGGCACCCAGCAGCACCTTGGACTCCAACGTTAAATAACGCATCGCTTATTTATAAAAATGTTACCGAATTCCAACAGTCCTTGACCCCTGGCTATTCTGAGAGCACATTGAATACATCATCTGGGTTTTGCCTAATTACACATAATTAGGAAATGTAATTATGCTTTTCAGTGTTGTTCTGCCGTTAGGAACTGAGTGGACAGCTGATACACCAGCAAGGATCCAGCACTTCAGAGAAAACAAATTAAAAATAGGAGCTAACCTCTAAAAATAAGGATTATACCAAAGGTTAGTAAATCAAACTTATAAAAACATGATGAAAAAAATTGCTCTAGGCTCTGGCTAAATATTTGACACAACAGTTATGCCAGCTGCCTTTGTATCGGGGACTTAATGACAGATCATTTGCATCCTCGCTGAGCCAGGGAGAGGGGATGGATTATTTTGCTCCTCTATTATTTTGATTTGTTCACTTTCTCACACATTTATGCCTTTCTGTGTTTACTTCCTCCTTGACGCGGCATCCCCGCTCTAGCTGAGCAAGTGATTTCCAATTATTTCATGGCAAGGCGTCACAACATTTCATCGTGGGTGCGTTGTGCGAGAAGGCTGCCCAAAGCTCAGGCAGATCTAAGCGATCTCATCCTCGGCATCGCTTGCAGTGAAGAGGGTGTGGGTGGCTTCCCAAGTCAACACAACAGTCACCGTGATAATGAATACTTCCCAGGCTTGTTTGGAAACTGCTATCAACCCGTCACCAACCTGGGCAGCTTCTCTACCCAGGGGAGGCAGTGGTGAGGTGGCATTGTTTAACATCCAGGGACATCCAGGAAAGACCTGGGATGGGAGGCTCCTAGGTTCTTGTCTTAGCTTTTGCGTTTACTGAAATTGGCTCTACTATTATAGTGGCTGCATTGAATGCACTATTTATGGCAATATTTCTATGATGCACCCCCCCCAAAAAAAAAGAGGAATGATTACCAAAAGCAAAGACTCAAACATTAGTACAGTGTTGGCAGCCCTCAAAGGCAAAATAGCCCTGTTACAACTGCCTCTGGACCCACCAATCCTGCAGTGGGGTGTGTGTGTACACATGCTTTTCTAAATTAGGTGCATCCCCCCACCCTATATTTCTTCATTTCTTGTAAAGGGAGTACTTCTTCTAATCCGGCTTCTTCCAACCTTGTATTTTATAAACACCTTTTCCAATCATCTCAGATCCTGGTCCACCCATTTCCAACTTTGGCTTCTCCATTCTCATCTCTAATTCCTACAATGCAGAATCTGTTTAGAATCCACTCCTCTGGATTATTTCATGAGAAAACATTTCTGTTCACCCTAATCCAGGTTTAAAATGCACTTCCACAAAGCCGGAGTCAACTCAGACCCTCCCCAGCATGCAGAAAAGGAGCTGTTGATTATGATCTGACTTTACAGTGGAACTTAAATTCCTTCTCTCCAAAAACGCTGAAGTCCCACATGTCAGCCAGCCCTGCCTGGTGGTTAATTACATCAGTGCTATACAAGTCCAGCAATCCAAGCTTCTCTTTTGAAAAGAAATATTTTATAACGCTTTATTAAGATTCTGAAATAAAATTCACGAATAACATAACTTAGCCACACACATAATTAACAAAAATTACTATAATATCTAACTATAAAATAAAGAAGAAAAAAGCAATTGATACTAAAATATGCATTTTCAAGGGTAACTGCTTGGACAGGATTATATCAGAAGTCCATAATCAAACACTCAAATGTTTATACCTCTTTGTAAATTTGCACTCAAGAAGCAAGATAAAATTCACTAGAATTTCATTGAGAGTCTTATTATACTTAATATTTTGAAATAAAGGTTAACTATTATTTTATATGGACAATGTAAAACAGCTCTCTGGGAATGAAGACCAAAACCACTACCTTGATTGATAGCATTTGCCCATTTCCATGGTATAAATACTCCACACGTGGTCAATTTCAAGTTACTAATGTGGACTCGCTGGATGAGGATTTGAGAAAAAATAGGCAAAGTCAGCTCTCATGATCTGTTTCATTGCTGTGAATAATAAAGGCCACCTCTGTAGATAAATCACATGTCACAGTGACTAACTCAAGTACTATGAGCAACAGTCTCATTTTTTCCAAGACGCCTATTAAATCTTTGTAAAAGTTTGAACAAAACAAAGTATGCTCTTTCCTTGATGATGTGGCTGACTTAGTGCACGTTGTGTTTCTATGCCAAGCAAAGTGAATTCTAGTTGTGAACTCTGTGAACAAGGTTTTCACTGACATGGATGTCCATGGGTCCATGTACACGTTATTGGGTTGTGGGCGATCCTTTGTTGTATTGAACCACCTACTGCATCAAAGGATGAACCCATAGACTACATCTACTAAGTGCCAGAGGCCATTAAAATGCCTCTACAAATTTCCAAAATGCCCCCATAGCTAGCATTACTGCCTTTGTTGAGCACTATACCCAGATGATTCTACTCACACTGTGGTCCTCAGTCCACCAACTCTGGCAACACCTGGGGGTGATGCCACATAAAATTTTGGGCCCCACGTCAACCTTCTGAGCCAAAATCTGCATTTAACAAGATAATAGGGATTAAATGATCATCAGACACACCATAGATGAGGAAACACTAGGTGAGATGGTGAGCTTTAAGATGGACCAACTGAATGTGCAGGAATCCTGCTTAGTGGTGACATAAACAATGTGAAATAAACCACCAGCTCCGTAGGAGCTCTAAGTAATAAGCCTCAGTTAGTAGTGGCATCATGTCATGCCATTACTGCTTGTTAGTGCAAACATGCTCTCAGCCATGAGCTCTTCTGCATTGATTATCCGGAGGATAACTGTATTTGTCAACCACAGATGTATTAAGTCCTTACTATGCTTTACACCTTCTCTGTCTAAACCTACACACAATCTCTCTTCAAAGTAAGATCAAGAAACACTTTTACACTGTTGGTAGGATTATAAATTGGTACGACCATTATGGAAATCAGTATGGAGTTTTCTCAAAAGATTAGGAATGGAACCACCATATGACCACTATACCACTCCTCGGTATTTATCCTGAAGAATTAAAATCATCATACTACAGTGATACATGTACACTCATGTTTATAGTAGCATAATTTGCAATAGCCAAATTATGGAACCAGGCTAGTTGTCCCTCAGTGGATGAATAGATAAGAAATGTGTGGTAGATATACTCAATGCAATTTTATGGAGAAAATAACAGCCATACAGAAAAATGAAATTATGTCATCTGCAGAAAAATGGATGGAATTTGAGATCATTATGTTAAGTGAAATAAGCCAAACTCAGAAGGTCAAAGGGTGCATATTTTATATGTGGAAAGTAGAGAGAAAAAAAAGGGAAAAGAGTGGATGTGGGGGTCTCATGAAAATTGAAAAATTAAAATTGAAGGAAGATCAGTGGCAGAGGAAAGAGACCAAGAGGAGGGAGGAGGGGAAGAAAAGAGAGAAACACTGGGGACTGATACTGGTCAAAATATACTATTGTAGTGTGCGTATGCGTGACTATGTAACAACAAATTCCACCATTATGTAAAACTATAATGCACCAATAAAAATAGGTAAAAAAAATTTAAAAATGAATTAAGTCCAGGAATGTAGTAGGTTGGTGGTTTAGCACTCCTGGATTCAATTCCAAATACCAAAACACTAAACAAAAAAACAAACAAGAACAAGACATGAAAAAACCAAGGCACAGAGAGCTTCAGGACTTTGCTAAATGTCATAGAGTTAGGAACATGTAGTCAGGATCAGTGATTTTAATTTGAAAACAAATGATTCTGTGTGCATACTGCGGATGGCCTGGGAGGCACCATATGCAATGGTTCCTTCCATGCTGTAGTGAAGACACACCATGGATGCGACATTGGATCTGTAAGGGGTGCTCACATATGTCAGCACATTTGAACTTGCAAACACCATGACTGATGAAGTCTCCTGCGAGATGAAGAAACAGAGGTTCCAAATGGTGAAGGAATACAGGGTCAGAAAAACAAAGCAACTTGCTCAAGTCACTATACTATGAAGGCTTCTGCTCTTACCTGCTTTGAGGCTTAGCTAATATCTGGGGTTGGGAGGCCACTTTGTGGTGTCTGGAAACAAAGGCACTTAAAGAAATGACCTAGTGCACAGTGGGGTGGTATCAGGACGCAGGTTTTCAGGGTGTTCCCTGACCCATTCCTCAGCCCCAATTTACTGACCCTGAGCAAGCATGTCCTTTGATAGGAACAGCAGCTGGGATGCAGATTCCAAATCAGCCATGTCACCAGCCAAACCTCATTCGACGGCCTTCCCTCTTCCCTTAATTGCAAGAACTTGGAGAAATTAAAATTAGAAAATAAACATGTACTAACAGTCTGGGAAGCAGTTCAATGATATTTACTGCAAAGTCTTAACACCTATCAGAATGAGGGGGGAGAAAAGGCTGTAGCTCTGCACAGACAGTGCACCCATTCCCTGGCCACAGTGGCTGCCGGGCTCCTGGGGAGGGCACCTCATTGCCAGGTTTTCATCAGAATCAAAGCCAAACCACCAGCCTTCAGTACAGGCTCCAGACCTTTTGAAAATGAGCCAAGATTGGATATTGGACCTCTTAAAACTCTTCATTTTCCTTGCATGTCCAAGGCTGGAGGCAGGGGTGGGCAGGTGGGGAGAGAGAAGAGAGGCACTACATACCAGAAAGAAATGGTGCTCTCTGGGCGATGGGAATGACCTTGCTATCCTCCCCTGACCCACATGTTAGCAACTGTTTTTTTAATTAAACTTGTAATCTGGAGATACTGGTAGATTCACTTGTACTTATAACAAATAACACAGCGATCCCATGTACCTTAGACTCTGTGGCCCTCAATCGTGATCTGTCATAAAACTCTAGCACAGTGTCACGACTGGGACACTGAGAGTCAAGACAGCATTTCCAGCCCACCAGGGTGGCCTTCCACATCCACTCTGCCCCTCCCACCAGCCTTCTTTCCCCTCCCCTCCTTGCTTTCTTCTCCATTTCCAGTCTCCACATTTCAAGAATGCCACAGAGATGGAATCCTACAGCACAGAACCTTGGGAGATTGGTTTTTTCCACTGGTTTTAGTTCTTTTGCAGCCAAAGAAAACTCGTCTGGTGTGTGTGTGTGTGTGTGTGTGTGTGTGTGTGTGTGCATGTGTGTGCATGTGCATGTGTGTGCAGCTTCACCATTTAAAGACATTGTGTCTTGTGTCTTGAGTTGCCTCTAAAAATCAATCTAAAACTGGCTCCTTGACCCTCCAACATTTGGGAAGTGTTCTGTCCTCTTTTGCCTGGGCTAGTGCTCACCGGCCCTCCCTGTCACCCTCAGTGCTGAGGCTGAGTACACCCGCCTTCCTGTGGCCTTGAGCTTTGCCTGCTAGGAAGGACCACAGAACCTGCTGCTCCCTGCACAAGCCACACAGCTGGGAGTGCCACCTTCCAAGGCACATCTCATCAGAGGGGCGGGAGGCTCCCAGCCACCAGCCTCCCCCAGCCCACATGGGAAGAGGAAGGTGTGGGCCAAGGCAGGGCTCAGCTTCTCAGAACGAGGAAAGAGGGTCAGGAGGGTAGCCATACAGAGTGACCTTCTTGCTCAAGATTTCTGTGCCTTGGAGCCATCAGAGTCTCATCAGTTTTCTCATTTGTAAAATGAACACAACAGTGTCTGCCTTTATGCCCTAATATTTACTGACTTTTAGCTACGAAAATTAGCTAAGATGAATACAAGGCTCTGAACACCAGGCCTGGATACCATCGACACTGATCTGTGCTGCTTATTATGATCATTATGAAATAATCGAATCTATGTCATAAATGTAAATTCACCTTGGGAATTCACTTTGGTTTTGAGTCTCTCAATCTTTCTCTGCCCTTCTTCTTCAGAATATGATACCAAATCCTTGCTTCACCAAGAAAGAGTTTCTGGGCCAGTATCGTGCAGCGGCCTCCCTAAGAGGACTGTATTAAATCTGCAATATTGTGTTGCTGAAAAAAAATCAGCGTCTCACTGCTGAGCGGTGTGCAGGCTCTGAGTGATGTCAAAGGCCTCTGAACAAGCCTTATAAATGACATCCACATTTGTCCATTTTTGACTTAAATTGCTTTTGGTTCAGCCGCTGCTGTGAATCGCCGTGATGCCAGATTATACGAGTGACACAAAACACAGAGGGACGAGCCAGCTGCTGCCGAGGGCTGGGAGAGGAAGCAGTCGCTGCCTGGTGTGTGTCTCTAAGTGTTGGAAGAAACGAAAATGAACCTCGCGCTGGAAGGTGATCTCTGGGAACCGTGATGGGAGCAGGTGACATTTCACACAGCTCAAGTCTTCCGGTTCAGCCTAGCAGTTATAATAAAAGCCATTTACATACGGCCGACCATTTTTTAAGTTCCCATTTGCTCTTTTTCCTTCTTCCTCTCCTCCCTCCCCGAGCGGCAAAGTGTGGCATGCCACTCTGGATCTTCCTGCTAATATCATCGGCCCCTGGCCTCTGCATTCTGGAGGCCGGCCTCCTCTCTCTCTCCCATTGCGCATCACCTTTGGCTGCTCATTTGCAAAGCCAGTGGCCCCACCAGAGACAGGTGACCCCCATCTTTTGAGAGGAGGGAAAAAAAGTTTGATGGTAAAGGCCCATCCACTGCCAGGCTCCTTATGCTAAGACATTTTATTTTATGTCAGTCCTGTGATTAGGAAAACAAACCACGAGGGCTTTAGATATAGAGAATAATTCAGTGCACCTGAATTTAGATCAGAGATCCTGGTTCCAGGCTCCTCTCTGCCATGTACCCACTGCTGCCTGATCTTAGGCGAGTTGCTGTAGGGTCTCTGTATGTCTCTTTCTGTATCCAGCAAATGGTGGTGTTTAGACTACCTCGAAGTTGTCACTAAGATTAAAGGAGGGACTGCGTTTGCAAACTCTGGACAGGCCAGGAGCCGAAGAACAGGCAACACTCGCCAATGACATGCAAAGCTTATGGAACACGGCAAGGGCAAGAGGTGGCTGCAAATTTTAACATGGGTCCCTTCTTGCCAGAGCAGAGGACATTGCCATGATTGGAGGTCTCAAGTGGCATCCCTGGGTGAACGAGCCTAAGAATTGGGCCCCAAGGAAACCACTGTTTCCACAAAGAAAACCTCCTGTCTCTGGCGGGGCCACCGACTTTGCAAATGCAACACGAGACTTGAGCTTCACCTGTGTACCCCGCGGGGTCCTTGACCAGGCCAGTATCCAACCTCACAAGGGGCCTTCCCTGGGCCCCACAGCAGTGTGCTATTTTTCTGTGCAGAAGAAAAGTAAATGTAGGTGTTAAAAATCCATGTTACCCATTCCTTGTTCCTCGTACCCTTACAGAGAGGAGGCCAGGCCATTGATATAGATCCCTTCATTTCCATGTGTGCATACAAGGTCACTTTCCCAACAGATCAATAGAACAATCTGAATACACAATTTTCATGTCACTGTGTATTTTGGAGTTGAAATACATTGAAGGGAACAAGAATAACAAGGCTTTGAAGAGGTGGCAGCTCAGAGAGGAACATAATGTTATATTTTCTCATTGTCAGTCTCAAATATATCTGCAGATGCTACTGAGAACTCTACTTATGTAAAATGTAAAAAACAATAAAAAAGGATATTGAATTAAGATTTGAATTATGTCTGTTTTCCTGCCAATTCTTTTCTTTTTTCTTTCTTTTTTTAAAATTTTGTAGTTGTGTGTGGACAGCATATGTTTGTTTATTTTTATGTGGTGCTAAGGATCGAACCCGGTGCCTCACACATGCTTGGCAAGCGCTCTGCCACTGAGCTACAGCCCCAGCCCACCAATTATTTTTCTAAATGTCTGCAATAGAATGTTTTAAAAATTAGTTTCTTCATTTACCTAGTTTAGTCCACCTCTTTATGAGGTCATATTAGTGCAGTGTGAGTTCGAGAACCGCTGTGTGTTCTTAGACACGTCACTTCACATCTCTATTTCTTCCTCTATAAAATGGAGTCAGGATGTCTGGTGGAGCCAGCAGTACTGCTGTCAGATCTGACTGGTCACTTTCCAGGTGCCCAGCATTACTCTGCCTTGTCTTTCTTTAGCACACAATGGCATAAGGGATGTGGTCAAGGGCACTTTAGATTTTAAAGATTTCCCCCTTCCAAAGTCATTTTTGTTGCTGGCTCCTTGAAGCAGATTTGACCATTACCAACGTTGTAGGCTGAAGACCTCCACTAACTGTGGGGCCATTTTGCACGTTACTTTGAATATTGTAGCTAAATGAATAAAAGCTACAAAGTAAATATGAAATAACCTTGGCTAGGCAGGGGAATTTCACTAGAATGCTGGCGCTTATTTTTTGAGCTATTCTCAAAAAATATCAGACCTGTTTGATAATGGAAAAATGAATGCTTTTAGGAGTGAGAAGAATTGGATTTAAGTCTACAGGTTAACTAAAGAGCTGCACTTTTCTTCTTCTGCCTAATGGGTACATTAACAACACCCTCCAAAACCACTGAAAGGATCAAGTGCTTAAAAAGTTGGAAGTAAAGTCTGTGTAATGCAGGGTCTGGCTCATGGTCAGTGCGCAGTAAACAGGATCTGCTGGCATAATCGCTCAGACTCAGGCAGTATGCATGCATGGTTATTATAAACTGTCACTGTAATCATAAAGCTAAAGCTACACATTTTGAATAATTTTTGGTTCTGATAAATCAGCCTAATAATCTGACACGCAGAGTATTCTCAGTTCGTACCCTCTTTGCACTTCCTCCGCACCTGCGTCTATAAATTCTCTCTGCGATGTACAATGCCCTTAGTCTATTAAGAAGTCAGTGGCATGTCCATGGAAGAAAAGGAATTCCTGGAGCCCCATCTCCATCTGCCAGGAGCCCAGCCGTACTTCTGAATCGTGGGCACTGGAGGGGGGGGTTTGACATGTTGGACGCTCGCTGTCCTCATAGCCAGCCCTCATTCCTTGTTTACAGACCTCCTGAGGATGCTTTTCTCATTGACTATGTTTCTTTGGATGGCAACCTATACACCTCCCAATAAATTCTGGTTTACCTAGGAGCTGACGGGCACAGAATTCTAGATTCAATTTGTGCCGATTTATGAGACACCTGCACAACAGTCCTGGAAACTGTCCTGCAGCTCGCTTTATAAATTAACCCTTCTTTACATATTCTGCAGACTTAGCACAGGGCGGCGTTCGATGGGGACACCATCCCAGATCAGCCTCGTGGGCCTCTTGGTGTTTGTTACCAGAACACCAGGGCCCTGTTCAGCACAAACAATGCAGATTTATGAGACTTGTGAGAAGAGGGACATGCTCACGGCCCCTTGTTATTCAGGCTGCAGCGCCGATGGTCTTACCGGGCTCTGTGCTGCTAACTTCCAGACGTTGGAAAGCCAGGGTTGAGATGGCTGCGTGTGCAGCGTTTTGATTTGACAGATGGCTTCATTCATTCACTCATTCACTCATTCACCTGAAACATTCTAAGTGCCTAAAAGCACAAGAAACCAAGGTACAAGCCGAAGGCATACTGAACAGGATGAAGCACATCACTGAGCCTCAAAGAGCTCACACACCGCTGGGAACTACAACCTGCAGGTAGAGAAAGAATAAAGTTCTGAACCAGCAGACCCTGGCCTGGGGCCTGCCTCCTCCACTTACAAGCTGTGTATCTCTGGACAACTTACTGAATCCTTCAAAGCCTCAGTTTCCTCATCCATAAAAATGGGCATACAGATCCGACTCAGTATCAAAGAGGATGCACCAAGGGGATCCTGTTCAGTAAAGTGCTGTGGAAACTCTAAGCACCACACCAGGGTTTGAGAATCTTACCCACATGTCAGCAAGACACAGGAGAAAGTGACATGCCTGCAGTGAAGAAGCAGAGGCGAGGTCAGGGAAAGCCAGCGGCTGGGCCCAGGGCACAATGGAGTCATACTGAGGATGTGTCCTTGGAAGACCCTGGAGGTGTTGAGACCCGATTTTCTTTCCTTACAGAAAAGGAGAATGAGGAAGAAGAGAAATAGGAGGCCGGTGGGGTTGGGAGAGGGGAGAAGGAAATGGCCAGGCTGATGGGAAGTGAGAAACAGTTCCTGAGGGAAGAGGCCAGGAAGAGTGAGCGTGCACACTGAGGACCCGGATGAAGCAGAGAAAACGGCGACCCTGGCTTTTCTGTATCCCACCTACTGAAGGCACGGATGGGGGCCTTCTTCACCGTCCCAACAACAGTGGTTCTTTAAAGAATGTGCCTTGCTTTAGGGGGCGGGGAATAAGCAAACTGAATCAGCAAGTTCAAAGTCACTGCAGCAATGATTAGAAAGGAAGGTCATCTGCCTTTGGAACTCAGCGAGGGAGTTCATGGTTCCCTCCCTGGAGTATCCCCACCTCACCTGCGGCTACTCCACTGCTGCAAACAAAAGGCTGTGCCTTGCCCTCTGGCCTGTCACACTCCCTACTGAGAGGACAGGGATGCTCAGAGGCAGAGGGTTGAGCTAGAGCACTGGAAGCGCAGGCTGTGATTTGGGTTTAAGGTGTCCCCCGAGTTCTTCAGTTGGCCTCCCTTCCAGTGGCAAAGCTAGCTGGGTTCCAGTGTCTGACCATGTGTGATGTTCCAGACAGGGGTTCAAAAAGTCCTGCAGAAGCCTCTTGGCCCTCTGCAATCACTTGCCCAGTGGGCCACCAGCTGCCATATTGTGAAGTTGCTTGAGCAGCTGTGTGGAATGCCCACGAGGTGAAGACCCAAGGCCTCCTGCCTACAGCCACACGTGCTCCATCTTGATGTGGAACCTGCTGCTCAGAGGAGGTTTCAGGGGTTACAGCTTGGTGGCCACTTCAGGGGAGGCTCTGAGCCAGGACCACTCAACCAGGCTACTCCCCAATTCCTGACCCACAGAAATTTTGAGACAGTAATTACTTATTGCTTCAAGCCATTAGGTTTAGGGATAACTTGTTAGGCAGCAATAGATAAACTGCTACAAATACCCAAGGATGAGTAAGTGGATCCAGGCAAAAGAGATGAAAGAAATACAGACAGCTATTGCTCAAAGAAAAGAAAGAGGAAAGTTTTTTGAGAATCGAAAATTATGTAGGGGGCTGGGGAAGTAGCTCTGTGTCAGGGCAGTTGCTTAGCATGTGCAGGGCCATGACTTTGATCTCCAGCACCCTCCCCCTCCCCCACAACACCAACTGCATAGGGAACACTAATGTTAGGACTTGCCTTAGGTGCTTTTCTCCCCCATGTCTTTTAGAAGGTTCCATCCTAGCTAGGGCTAGGCCTGGAGTGCTGCAGACAGATGTTCATTAATAGCTTGTAGATGTTATAGCACTGATGGTTCTTTTGGCTAACTTCTCTTGAGTACATATTATATGCCAGGGCTCATGCTTTTTGCTTTAAAAAAACTATCTTATTTGGTCTTCTCAACACCCCTAACAATGGAAACAGCATTATAATCATTCTTTGGCAGATGATAAAACACTTAAGAAGAGAAAGGTTAAGTAACCTGCCAAAGGACTTGTCCTTGAGAATCATGTGGCCTGCTCTCCTGCAGGGGTCCTGGGCACTGGCCCTGTGCAGCTGGGCATGTGCACCTGGAATGGCCAGGTGAGGTCCCGTGAAAATTCACCACGGGATGGACTCAGCAGGGTCTTCCTAGAGCAGTACTTCTATTTACTGACCAGCGAATGAGAACGCCATTTGTACACTTACATGAACACAGATACTCTGAGCCAAATGTTTACTCCTCAGGAGGTTTTAAAATCCCAGAGGCTTTTATCTTAGTGGAGGACTACTTCAAGGGGTGCCAGCCCTCTAGCAGCACGTGTCTTCCCTGCTGCAGGTGCTGGCTAAGATACCTCTTCCAGATGAGGCTAGGAAGTCTAGAGAAGGGAAGTGACCCCCAAGTCCCCGAGCTGGCACTCAGGGCGTCAGTGTCCCTGACCTCCAAGTCCTGGGTGGTCCTTACCCCTCCCAGCCCCCTACCACCAGTCTGTGGCAGCTGCCAAGTCTGGGGGGCTTGGAACAGAGTCCCCTACTCCTTCTTTCACAGACTTTATTCCCAAAATGTCTCATCCTGCTCCTCCTGCCGACCAGGCTTGTGATTATGGTTGCATGATTAGCGCCCTCAAAAAGAACACGCTTTCCAGATCCACCTAAACGTGTTTGCAACGATTGCAGTGGCCTGTTGGATAAATAATTGAAGAAGAGGCGCCTGACCTGGTGGCTGCAGGGGGCGAGGATGGGACTGGAGGAGGGGAGGATGGTCTGCCAGTGACAGGAACAGTCATTCACAGTGGCAAGGAGGTAAGGAAGTCTCCAACTCCCAGGAGGCCTGTGCAGCTCAGATGTTCCCTCCAATCCAAGCTGATGCCTTCCTGCTCTGCCAAATCGACCTGAACAGCCCAGAAAGCTGCACGGCCGCACCTGTCAGCCCCAATCGGTGCTGCGGAAATTTTGTTAGGAAAATAGATGTACTGAGATTCAATTTTTCGATTGTCTGAAGGCTTAATTTAGTGACCTTGGAAAATGTCTCCTAGAGGTGAGAGAAGAAGGCAGGACTATATGAGGGCGGGGGAGGGTGAGGAGGAAGGGGCTTCCCTGGTAATGGGTAATTTGTTTACTCTCATTTCCAGGCCTCTTTGGAAAGCCACGCGAATAGTCGGAGTGGCTATCATTTTCTTACAAACGTCAAGTGGGTGAGAAAAGAGAGAGAGAGAAACCCCTGGCCAAAGTGTACTACTTTCATAAGAGCGATAGGCTTTTAAGATAATAAATGTGCATGTATGTATTTACATATCCGTGTCTCTTTCTATATATGTATAGATTTATATCTTGTGAACAATTTGAGACTATACACAAGGAAAGAAAAGACTATAATGACATCTTGCACCTATCATCCAGATATAGAAACACCTGGAAAGCCGGCAGCGCCCTTTCTCCGCCATCCTGTTCCCCTACCCCCCACTCAGGCCCAGGCCTCATGTCCTGTCACATCTGTTGACCATGCATGCCAGGGGCGCTTGAGGAGGCTGCATTGCTTTACTCATTGACAAAACCACCCAGGGGCAATGCCAACAGTGGGGGAGCTCTGGGGTTGGGAGTTCTGATCCTGGCTCCAGACTTCACTTGCCATGGGACCCTGGGACATCATTAACCTGGGTTTTTGTTTTCTTAGGCTGGGGGGGAACAACTCACAGGCACACTGGATGTTAAATGAGACAGAATGTTGAACTCTGGCACAGAATTTGGTAGAGGCTTAGGGGATGGGGGGACAGCTAATTTTATGTTTCAACTTGACTAGGCCAGAGGGTGCCCATGTGCTCCATGAGACATGACTTCTTGGTGATCTCTAGGGGTGTTCCTGGGTGACACTAACATTCAAACTGAAACAGGCTGCCTCCCTCGGTGTGCATGGGGCTCCTCCAACCTTCTGAAGACCTGAATAAAAGGTTACGAAAGGAACAATGTCCACCACCCCCCTCAGCTGGGACACTTGTGTTCTCCTGTCTTTGGACACAGATTCTACCATTGGCTCTGTGGTGTCTTCAGACCACCAAACGTAGATCCTGGACTTCTCAGGGTCCATAATCATGTGAGCCAATTCCTTCGATCTATATTTATATGATCCATAACAATATGGACATCTCTATCGTCCCACTTTGTTCTGTTTCTCTGGATCCCTGACGAACGCACGTGGTCATTTTATACTTCTGCTGTTTGTGCCCTATATAGTCTTAATGACCTTTAAATTGGATCTCTAGAAAATTCTCTGCCCCATGGATTGGCAAGCTCTTTCTGTAAAGAGCTAAATGGAAAATACTTGGGGTGGCCTGGTTACTCTCTGTTGAAATGACTGAATTCTGCTATCATACCTTGGAAGCAGCCAAAGACGACAGGCAGGAATTAGGCAGAACCATCTTCCAATAGTGGTTTACTGAGAACCACGCAGTTGGTGGGTTTGGCTGAAGGTCATCCTCAGCTATGGATAAACATTTCTCAAGATGTAACCCAGGCACCACCAGCATCAGAACCTCCATGCTGCTGGTTAAACATGCAGATTCTGGGGTCACATCCTGGATCAGGTAAGTAAGAATCTTTGGGATGGGGGTTGAGGAAGGGCCGCCAGTGGTGCTGAAGGAGCCATTAGTTTGAGGACCTCTGCTCATCTGCATTAGAACCTGTGGTCCTCAGTAGGCCTGATGGCCCGGGAAGATGAACCAAAGCCTCAAGTAAAGTCAGCTTGGAGGTGATTAGATCCTCTTCTCACCTCCTGACTGGCCTGAATTAGTGTCCAGGTGCTCTGGACACTGCCGCCCTAGATCATTGACTACTCTGGGACAGCAGCAGGTCTTTTTGCTCTTTTCTTGGGCTCAGAACTTAGTCCCTCAACAAACAGAATCCAGCATCTGGAGGCTCATAAGAAGGGACCCAGAGAAGAAATCCAGAGGAAGAGTGCAATCAAGGAATGCTTTGGGGACAGAGGAGCAAGAGGGTGGTGGCCAGTAGTAAGAGAGCAGGATCTCTTGCCCCAAGGGGCTTAGACCCACCTGCCCTGCCATTTGCCTGAAGCACTTGAGAGCATTCCCCATCTCACCCTCCCTGAAGCCAATAAGCAGGGTCTCTGATGGTCCCTATTTCTTCCTTAAGGAAACTGGTATTCTAAAAGTTAAGTAACTCATCCAAGGTCACGAAGAACAGGGATTTTAACCCAGGAAGCTAGTCTGCAGAAATATAAGATGTTGATTCTCACATCACCCATTTCTCACCAAAGCACCATGAATGTGAATCAGGTGAGCCCTAGTTCAGCTAGGATCAGCTGCTTGGAACTCGCGCTCGATATTCTCCCCTTACATGGGAATGCCCAGAGATTCACACTTCACAGCAACAGCTAGCACACCTAGCCCTGGTTCTGCTACGCTGCAAGATTATTCTTGTGCAGGCCTGAAGCCTCATAGCAGCTGCTCCTCCAGCCCTGGACACAGAGCAGACTCCTCCCACCCTTTGAACCTTCCACCAGCCTCTGTCAGAGGGACAGGGAAGAAAGCCCAAGGGTTAAATCTCGGTTCTACGACTCATAGTAGAGTCATTTGGGCAAATTCCTTCATCTCAATGTTTTACTTCCTCCATTACAAATAAGGAGAACCACAGCTACATTTTAGAACTAACGCAATGAATGCAGGAAATGCTGCTCAAACGATGGCGGCTTGAGTGGTTCCATTACATGATCTCAAATTCAGGTAAGCCCCAAATGGCTCATTCACAGAATAACAATAATAATAGTGCCCACTTTATAGGGTTGCGGGGTTAGAAACGACGACAGTAACAGCAATGAACACCAGTTCCCTGCACGTAACTGGCCTATAATACAGTCCCATAACTAATACAGGGCCTATCATGGGATATGGCACATATGACAGATTAAATTATGTTAATTGTTAATATGTAAGAAGTGCTACTATTTGGCACACAGTAGGACCTTCACAAATAAGATTTATTGTCATAAATTAAATTCACATATAGTTCTATATTAATGACTAAAAGTGCCCCATGCAGTGCCCAACAAAGGGTGACGACCCTGTGGAAAGCGTGTCACAACCATGGGGGTGGTATCAGAACCCAAACCCGCACACGGCAGGCGCAGGCATGGGGGAGACCTCAGTCCTAACCACTTCCCTGCTTCCTTGTCTGGCCTCCTCCATGTGGAGGGGTGGTCCCTGTTTTGCATCCCACAGTTCCAGGCCCTGGACTGACATCCATCAAAGGCCCTTCTCTCTGGAGGTGGCTCTTTGACTGTTATCCTCTTTGTTGAGGTGACAGGGGACGGCAGCCAGGCCTTGGACTCCCCAGGCCCCATGGGGTAAGTGCTGGGATTAGATCAGCTGGCATCTCTCTCCCCTGCTGTCACTCCCTGCCTCCTGTAGTGTTGGCATGGGTGTCATTAAGGCCTTATGGCTGAGGAGCTAACACCGACACCAGGCTTCCAGTAGGCCAGGCCTGCAGCAATCTGCACCCAAACACTCAGCAGCCAATTCCCCTCCATGACCTGACAGCTTCTGCTGCGACTCCATCCCCACCCCTGTGAGCTGGCCCAGCCCCTCAGGCTCGTCAATCCAGCACAAGCCCATTCCTAACAAAGGGCCCATGTGGGCCTGGCCCGGGCCCTGCAATGACAGCACTGGCTGGTGTGCAGGCATGGTTTCTTCCCACTTCCCTTGGGCCTCACCCAACAAGGTATTTTCTGTCCTAGGGTCTCACTGTCCTGAAACAGAGCAGAGGTCTGTGGGAGGAATGTGGAGAGCAGAGGGCGGTCCTGGGGACAACACACCTGGTCAGGCAGCCACGCGACGCCAGTGCCACCACTTCCATGAGGAGTTACATCACTGGGGCTTATTTTCCTCCTCTGTAAACTGGGCAGGACCAGCATGCTTCCCTCCAAAGCCCCTGTGAGGTCACCAGTGCCTGGCCAGTGATCAGCACAAGTCAGCTCTCACTGCCTCAATGGGTCAGCCATTCAGCTCTTTGTTCATCTTTCCTTTCCATTGAGGGATGTGTGCTTTGCAGCTGGGGTGTAGCTAAACACTGCAGCCCCCAGAGAGTCAGGCTGGGGTCCTGGAAAGGACAATGGTGTTTTGACTAGAGAGAACAGAGATCAGATCCCCCAGTAATGCTATTTACTGGAGCTCTCTGGCTTCCATTAAACCATGGGGATGGGAGCAGGTGGAAAGTGGATCATTTGAATCCAGCCAGCTGGTCCTGAAGAAGGAAGGAAGTCACTTATCCAAGTCCTTGACTCCATGTCTGGCCATAGTGGGTGCTCCCTGCTCACTCTTCAAGGTAAAGAGAAAGAGAGATAAGTCAGAGAGTCAGGAAATACTGCATGGTCACACCCCTTCCCTGGGCTGTGATTCTGGTCCAGGCCTTCTGGCCTCACACTATCCCTCCACCACACTCAGTGGCCCTCCAAGATACATGTCCCGCTTCAACTCAACTCTCTGCAACTTGTGATTGTGACCTTAGGGGGAATTACGTCTTTGCAGATGTAATTAAGTGAAGAATCTCAAGGTCCTGAGATGAGGAAATCAACTGGGTAGGCCCTGAATCCAAAGAGAAGTGACCTTTTAGAGAGAGTCAGAGAGAGAGTTGAGAGGGACAGAAGAGGAGGCCATGTGACCATGCAGCCCGAGACTGGAGTGGGATGGAGCCATAAGCCCAGGATCCCCAGAAGCCACCAGAAACTGGAGGAAGCAAGTTATCAAACTAGATTCTCAGCTGGAGCCTCCAGAGGGAGGGCAGCCCTGTCGATACCTTGATTTTGGACATTTGGCCTCTAGAACCACAAGAGAATAAATTTCTCTGGTTCTAACCCCCTAAGTTTGCAGTAGTTTATTATTGTAGCCACAGGTGGCTGCTCTAGGATTTAGGATCTGGACCAGCCTGAGACACTCACATTTGCTACAAAACTGAAGGCAACACCACAAAACAAATAATATTTAATATTTCACTGAAATAATATGGATTTTTTATTTTTACAAGTCAAGATGAATATGGAAAGATCTATGATGAGCAAAATACCAGCTTGGAGTAAGGCCATGTTCTCACTTCCCCACCCTAATCCCACCTCCGCTGTGATTCAAGCCACCTGCCTGCTGCTCATTCCCCCACATGGCCCAGAGATAATCCTAGTTTACTCAGCTGGGGACCCAGGGGTCATGAGTGAGGTCTACATGGGGCTCCTCTGTGGCTCCTGGCTGAGGGCTGGGGGCCGTCCTGAGCTGCAGGGATCCTCCTTTCCTAGCCCATCCCACAGAGGCAGGCAATGCAGTGAGAAGAGACTGCCGGAGGGGGAATCTCAGCCCTGCTCTGTGACCTCCCCAGATGGCATCAGCTTCCTCATCTTGCAAGTGGGACTGAGGGATTTCTCATCAGGAGCTCAGGGCCGCCTAGCTCCCTGGTGCACAGGGCAAGGACATCATTAGAGGGAACACAGGGGGCCCTCAGCTTTCAGTTACAACACTGCCCTTCCGGCTGCTGTAATCACTACTGGAAACAACAAGAGATACAAACAAAAGCAACTAAACACAGGCTCCCCCAGGAAATGCATGTCGGCATCTCCCTGCCCAGCGGCACCTTCAGTTCTTACACGCAACACCTGGAACCCTTAATGCTTTGGTACTCTCTCCCTTGCACCCAGAGCCTGGTCTGGTATACAGCAGGTGCACAATAAACACTGACCAGAGGAATGACGCAGGCATGGATGAATGAATGAGGAAATGGACTTCTAGATTCAATAAACTAACCTTTTAAAGGTCCTTGGACTGACTCCAGTAAATCAACCAATCACACATTTGGATCAATAAAAATTTTGTCCTCGTAGGTTATTTTTTTATCATTGGAAAAACTGTCCATAAGTAGAATTAAACATCTGGATGTGTCTGTGTGTAGGAGTGGACTGTCCATTAAGATTAAATTGAAGCTGGGATGTGGTGGCAAATGCCTGAAATCCCAGTGACTTTGGAGGATGAGGCAGGAGGATCCCAAGTTCAAGGCCAGTCTCAGCAATTTAGTGAGACCCCAAGCAACTTCGAGAAACCCTGTCTCAAAACAAAAAAAAATAAAAAGGGCTGGGGATGTGCATCAGTGGTTAAGCGTATCTGGGTTCAATCCCCAGTATACTAAATAAATAAACAAACAAACAAACAAACAAACAAACAAACAAACAGGGTTGGGGATGTGGCTCAGTGATAAAGTGCCCCTGGGATTAATCCTCAGTACCAAAAATGTAAAAATTTTTAAAAAATTAAAAATTATTGTTAACCTTTACATATTTCTAAAGATTGTTAAAAGCAAATAGATTTTTAAACTCTTTTATCCCACGGTTTCGATGAACAAAAAGTAAAACCAAATTAAATGCTAGAATATAAAATAAAAGCTACAGTGAAGAAGTGCAGAAGTTCAGGGTGGCCAGTCCTTCCCTCAGGGTCAGAGGCCAGCCTGCACTCGGCCAGCCTTATACACATGCGGGTGTGGACATGTGCGTGCATTCAGATAAACTCCTTGGGGCCACAGCTGTTTTCCCAAACCATGTCAGTTATATCTCAGATGAGGCTGTTATTAAACATTTGTTGAATGAATGGAACAGCTCTAGATTGCTATGTGATTGGGCAGACAGGTGACCTCTCTCTGTCCACAGCACGCAGATGAAAATCGCCATGGTGACTGTCCAGGCAACGAAGGCTCCCATATTTCTGCTTTGGGAACCACCTGCCTCATATTTCAACTTGGAATGGTGGGAGAGGTACAGTCCTACATTCTTCATTCACACAACAGCTGACACCATGACGAGGCCAGCAGGCCCCTCCCCGCCTGTGGCCCCCCAGCCCAGCTGCCCCGGCCGTAGAATGCAAACATCTGGCAGCATCATTAAGGCATTTCTATACAGCCCCAACCGAGGCCTGACCCGGGGACCATTTCCACCATTAGATTTGAATGACCTCAGTCAGCAGGGCTGGAAGGCCCGAGTATTAATTCACAGAACCACAAGCTCAATTTAAGATTTAATTTGAGATAACGAAGAGCGACTGAAAGTGTATTCAAACTTCTGAGCATGCAGTGAAAGGCCTTTCCCTGTTTTTCAAGTTGACTATGAATCCAGGATTTCTTTAACAGATTTATTCACGAATTTACAAACAACGGTAAGGTCCCTTTCTTAGTCCCCCGACTTTGCTTCTTGGCCGAGTCTTCTGGGGATGTTGCAGTTGGTAACCCTTTCTCCCCCTTCCTAATTTACAAATGGCTGCCCTGTAGGGATTGCCTTCCAATTCCATTACATTCCTGAAGAGGAAACAAGCTTCCCTGGGCATCTCCCCCAGCACTCAGATCCCCTGGATTCCATCTTGAATGGACCTGTCTGTGGAACGGTGGCCGGGAGGTGAAGTACGAGAGCCTCAGTCCTGCAGCATAACTCTGGAGAAGAAAGTATTCCAAAGAAGCAAAGCCCGAGCTGCCTGTTTGGAACACGGTGCCTCTGGTTCTAGTGCATATCTAGACTGAAGATTTTAATCCTAAAATACTGCAAATTCTGAAAGGAGGTGGGGATTTTACTTGGTTCAAACAGCCCTTTGAACCCCAAAGAGTTTGTTTTAATATTTAAAATTCCTGGGAGCTTGGTTTAGGCTGATCGTTTCCTTTGGATTGAAGAGTCTGAATCTGTGTTGCTATTTAATGGGCATCTATTTTGTGCCTGGCACTGTGCTGTGTAGTATTTTTCTTTGCATTTTACTGTCTCGGTCTAGCTTTGGAAAGGGAGACTTGGTTGAACCTTAGTACGCAGCCTATCTTAGGGGAGCCCCCTTTTCTTGTCTGTAAAATGCCACACATCCCAGACTTCCTCAAGGCAACTGAAAGACCTACAAACATAAATATGTGGGTATAAAACACCACAGGTCACCGGAGTGTGACCCTAAGACTCGAGGGAAAAGAGCAACTTCCTAGGAATGGCACTAAGGATATTCTAGTCACAGCTACGCAACAGGCAAAGGGACGGTGATTCACAACCCTGCCCCACATCAACTTTGTATTTGGGTTTTCAAAAGAAGCCATGGGGTTGGCAGGTGGAGGGAGGATGAACTGGAGGCCAGACATAGTCATAGCGGGCGTCCAGCCCACACGCCAACACTACTGGGAATGTACCCCAGAGCAAGTCTATCTCAGCCTCCTTATCAGGTACACATGGATCTCAACACACGGAGGAGCAGGTGGATGTTCAGCCAGTTTCTGACACCCAGGAGGCCCGAGAGGAAAGAGCCATACATGCTTAAGGAAGTGCAGGCAGGACACTCTCCCTCAAACTCACATTTCCCCAGAATCACAGAATAAAGTCTTTGCAGACGTAATGAAGATAAGGCTGGAGGTGAGCTCCTACTGGAACAGGGTGGGTTCCAAATCCAATCTCTGGTGTCCTTATAAGAGACTGGCAAGGACACAGAGACACACAGGTCAGGTGAAGATGGATGCAGAGGTTAGATGTTGCATCTGCAAGTTAAAGAAGGTAGGATTCCAGCAACACAAGAAGCTGCAAGAGAGGCCAGCCATCGTTTCCTCCCAGAGCCTTCCGAAGCCAGCGGTGTCAATGCCTTGATCTTGGACTTCAGGCCTCCAGAACAGAGTGTCTGCTGTTTCAAGCCACCCAGACCTCAGATTACCAGAAAGAGAGAAGAGTTTTCTAAGGATGACAAAGTGATTTTGGATACCAAGTTGTCCCCAGTAAGCCCCTTGGGTCCCAGTTGACTCCACCATCATTTCCAGCATGTGGAAGGCACCAGTCCCGCTGGCCTAGGGTGTGCAAAGTCTCCAGTGGCCAGAACTTTAGCCTACATGTGGGAAAGAACACTCACGCTACCAACTCAGCGATTGGACATCAAAACTCACAGAGGCTCACTGCTGCTCTTGCGTCGTTACAGCAGTTAGGTGTAAGTGGCTAGGGGCTTATGGGTCATCGAGAACCCGAGAGCCTAAGACAGTGCCAAGCACACTGTAGTTGTCACAAGAATGGAAAGGTTGTAAGAAGAAAGTAAATAGTAAGGAAAACACTTTATTTGCATGAATTTGTTTCTTTTCTATTTTTGTATCTTCATTCCCATTTTACAAATGCTGGGGCCAAACGAAGAAGAACAAAGAAAAATCAGAAAGCGCCCCCTCCATCTAGGAAGGCGCAGACCCAAGGTTGAGTTCAAGACTCACTGATGCAAAGGCCTGAACTCAGAATCCTCACCAGCAATGCCACCAGCAACACGGCTGCAGAGCTCTGCTCGTTTCACCCAGGAATCTGATGAGGCTGAGCGAATAGAAAACAGGAGGGTTGAGCTGCAGGGGCTGCCTGGCGGCTTGGGATACAGGAGGAGATCAGGGCCTTGTAAGGAAATGAACAGCGGCCAAGTCCAGCCTCAAGTGCTTCACCAATACAATTTCACTGAGTTTGCAAAACAGACTTCATTCTAGAGCGGAGCCCACAGAGGATCAGAGATATTAAGTGACTTCCCAGGGACAGTCCGCTAAGGAACCAGGATGCGAGCCAGCCTTCCTGAGCCTGCTCTTAACCCACACACATGACCTCCACTTTATACCTCCTCTCCCCAGGTTGATGGATTTCTGCCAATATTCTCACCTACACTTAAACAACCTTTGGAATTAAGTAGCATTGGCTCCATTTCAGGAAAGAGAAAACGAAAGCCCCAGATAGTTACTGACTTGATCAGGAAGTGAGTTCTGGTGGAGACACAGTAGAGACAGACGCCATTAAGCCCCACTTCTTCCTCTGCCCACTCCACCTTCGCCTCCTTCCTTTCACAGATGCAAACTCAAGGGCACATCCTAAGCAATGCTCTGCACCATGAACTTCCTCTCTGGGTCCACTTCCTGGACAGCCCAATGAGAATGCTGCTCATTTCCAGAGAGAACTTCCATGAGGATCCCTGGGGTGATCTGACTGCTTCCAAAGCCTTTCCACCCAAGACAGAGGGTGGAGTGTACACCCCAGGGTGACAGAAAGGCTTAGACCCAGCAGAGATCCTGGGAGTTTCAAGTGGAAACCCTGAGAAGGCAGAGACAGCTCTTCTGAGCAAGGCCAGTTCGACGACACACCAGACTCATCTGCAGCGCCCACGAGTGCAGGGCTTGACTTAACAGGGGCTCAACTTAAACTACTTGTTGACATAATTAGTCCTGGCTCCAAGCAAGAGGTTCTGTCGCCAACTTGGCCTGGGTTCCTGAGTTTTGATTGGCAAATTTGAAGCAAAGTTCAGCCAAGCTCTAGATGTATTTTGTAGCGTGCCGTATGCACATCTAAAGAGGCCAAGTCTTCCAATGGGTTTCCAGTTTTATGGTCGTTGGTAGCTGAAGATATTAGCTTTTTAAGGAGACAAATGCTTCTGGCAGGCCGATCTGCACTAGGAATAGGAGAAATGCCTTCGGGTTCCTCTGAAAATTAATGTAATAAGATGCATTAATCAGAATTCTATCAAGTCTCTACACTTGGCCTGGGCTTACGAGGCAATGCTTCGAAATTGCAGTTGGCTAAGCTTTCTTATTCTTTGAGAATGGGAGGAAAAATAGAACAGAGCTCATGGTTAAGAAAAACTGGCAACAGGAAAAAGGTTTAAGCAACTTTTAATTCCTTAGCTCCACCGGGGACTATTGAGGGTTACGGAAGATATGACCTTTGTATTTTCACAAACTTACTTCAGATTGTGGGATCAGAAACAGTCGGTGAGACCCTGAGCCAACTCGGGGCTGGTGTGGGCAACAGCTCAGGCCTAAGGCGTTCACTTGTTCATTCTGTCTAATAATAACTTCCTTCAGGACTTGCAGTGGGGTCTTGGCTATTTCTTTCCTTCAGATGTTGATAATCAGGAGAAAAGAAGATGACGAGCATGTGGTCCTGAAGGACTTCTGACTTGAAGATTATCTTCTCCAGGAACCAAGAGACAGGGAGCCACACAATCAGCATGAACGCTGGTTCCTTTACAGTGATGGTGCTCTTTGAGACGATACTATGCATTTTAAAGTACCATAACAGTGCCCCAAACATTGCACTGCCATTTGGTCATGCTTTTAACATGACACAGCTACAGCTACATCTGTATTTACTATTATAACTCAGTACCCAGGAGATGCATCTTTTTCAAAGACAAAGGGCCAGGCTTTTGTGGAAACACTTTTCCCCCTTGTATCAAAAAAAAAAAAAAAAATGTGGCTCCTTCTTGTCTGGTAGGCTTTGGTAATTGGCAGGATTTTGAGTAAGCGCTTTTAAGAGCTCTCCGTTTCTATTTTCACATTAAACACACTTGCAATATCTATTAAAAGCACAAATACTGAGGAACACACCAAGACTATCAATGAGCTTACATCTGGAGCCTTCGAGATGTCAGGAGAAGTGGAGAGAGCATTCATGCAGTTTTATTTCTTGAAGACTCAAGCGTTAGCAGGGAAAATGTTGCCCTCTCGCCTCCTATACCTGCCCCACGTCAGAGGCCTTTTACATCACTTCTGTGTCTGAGGGTTTATCAGGAGGGGTCAAGTTCAGGGTTTGACTGAAACAACAGATGCTGGACTTCACCTCTGTTTTCAGGAGTATTTATTGATGTTCAAGCATGGGAGATCCCATATGGGGAAAGCAGACACTTCTGCTGTGTTCTGGCTGGGACCCTGTAGCATTACAGCCCCAGGATGATTGAGCAGCATAGCAGGAAGGACACACAAGGCCACTTGGGAACATCTGGGAAAGAGCAAGGCCACTAAATGAGTTTGGGAGAGCACTTCAGGCCCTGAAGACATCTTGGAAGTCATTCTCAAGGTCACATTCAGACAGACAGCACCAGATATGTGAGCGGGGACCTGGAGGCAGCCGGTTAGCAGGACAAGGGCCACGGAAGTACTGGCAGAGGGTCTGCCTGCAACTGCCCTTGGCCTCGAACAGATTCACTGCACTTCCAAAGTTCTTTCACTTCTTTACAAATATTTTGAAAGGACAGGAAGGAAAAGAAGGATCAAAACCCAGAGGATGAACAGAGAGCCATAACTTAGCTGAAGTCTTCTCCCAGAGCTTCCCCTGTCCCCATAACTGTGAGTTTTGGATGAACATTTGTGCATGGGGCAAGGAGACAATCATGGTCTGAGATTTCAAACCTTATCTGTTGGTCAGCATCCTGGGAAGATGCTGACGGTACACTCAAAATGGGTAACTTGAGCAGTATTCGATAAAGCCACGGTTTGCAGGGATCTGCACAGGGTTTACGGAGCCTGGAGGCTTCAGGCAGTGTCAACAATCCTGGGGTTACAACAGCAGGGATAATCTGCCTTTGCCAGCTGCACAGAGGGAACCTGGTACAGAGGGAGGGGCTCCACCCCACCCCGCAGGGACCAAATCAGGGGACTGAGTTGCCTGACCTTGCTTCGTTCGGAATTCCTGTTGGCATGGACCATTGCCAAATCCAACCCGAGAGAGGGCAAGAGAGCCCATGGAGGTAGGGCCCCTGGGGCAGGGCTAGATGCCTGCAGGGGACAGAGGTATGTAGTGCACGGATCAAACAGGGGGTTTGCAAGGATGCATGAGCTCTAATGTTTATATACTGACATGTAATATCAGGAGTTATCTGAAGACAGAACTTTTTCCAGAAAAGATTTGCTTTGGACACCCCTAGCCCAGACATACCCTCTGGCTCTTCCTAGGTCTCAGGTGCATGATTTCTTAGGAAGAGTCAGTTGTAATTCACAGAGACAGCATCTCAAAACTGTGAATGTGAGCAAAGAGCACCAGAGCTCTGTATCAGCCTTCACCACGCTCCCCTGGTCCTGTGTGTGCAGAGGCAGCATTGGAAACAGAGGCTTATTTAATTTGTTTTTTTCAAGACAGGCCACTTTGGGGGTAGTTTTATCTAACAGAGGGACATAAGGGATCCCAGGGCTAGAGAAAACATCTCATTTTTTGGATATAACTCATTTCAACGAACATGGACAAATGCAATTTTCTTTTAAGAGTTTGAAGAAAAAAAGAGGCATTTCATAAGCAGGATAAAAAAAGAAGAAGAGGAAGAGGGCAAATCAAACTCCTGCAAGATGCATGGTTAGGGTCGCCACACAAAAGCACATTGTGCCAAAATTCTCTAGGACAAAAGAAGAGAACGGCTTTGGGCAACTGAAGTGGAGGCTATGGCAGGGTGAGGTCCCACACAGGCCCGCGATGACCTGCTGTGAGGTCCTGGAGACAGGAGCCAGTGTCCCCTATGCCAGGGCAATGTTAATAGTGCAGACATTCAAGCAAGAAGATAAAAGAAAAACTCATAAAAGTCACAGCAGGTGTCTTAAACCCAGAGAGGTAAAATCGCCTGCAGAATTGGGGGTGGGGAGGCTGCCTCTGGAAGGTTCTGATCCTCCACGTTTTCTAATGTAGATTAATGGCTTGCTCAGGCGAGCAGCTACAAACTTGCTAAATGTGCTGACCGCCTGAAATTAGCAAAGGTGGCAGCTAAGGAAGGAGGGAAGACATGAAACGAGCTGAATCCGAATGGGCCTCACTCACCCTGGCCTGACATATGACAAACAGAATGAGTGGCGACAGAGAGAGCGCAACAGGTCCTGGGCGGTCGGAAACAAACCCTGGGCGAAATACGACTCGAAGCTCCATCTCGGAGGAGGCCTCTGTCGCTGGCGATGAGGCCTTGGGGTCCCAGCAGGGGCCTTCTGAAGATGCGTGGGCGCGCGCACAGCACAGGGGAGCCACATGGGCATCACTGCGTTAGTTTCTAACCAGGACAAAATGCATGTCCCCAGAAACCAGAGATGACCGCTGTACCACTGAGCTGGAGTATGGTACTCTGGCCACCAGCTCCCAAGAGCATGATTAGCCCACACTTAAAAAATATTAGGAAAAACACAGGAGCCGATTCCTGGGCTTTGAGGTCTCCGTACTGTTAGAAGTGCTGTGTTCCTTCAGCTTAGCAAGGAAGGAAAGGGAAAGGAAACCCAAGGAAAAGGGATCAGTTGGACCCACTGAATACTTTTTTCTTAAAAACTATCAATTAATTATGAAAAAAAACCTGTATGTTTACAGTTACTTAAAAAACCCTCACACATCAGTATTCTCTCATAACTAGACGGAAAGCAGAATTTAGCACAGATTTATCTGAGGGTAGATTCCCTAGTTGTGTTTCCCCCAGAAGACTTATAACAATATATTCTTACATTTGATTTTAGTTTTCTATTTTTAAGACAAGTTCAACAGTAAGTCAAATTCTTTTTTTAAAAAATGAGTGAGTTTAAGCAAAGTCATGTGAAATCACAGTGTCTTGTATATTTTATTTTTCTTTATTTTTTAATTTATAAAATATTCACACAGCCTGTGGTTCACCAGTACTGATTCTGGAATAGACAGGGCTTGGATGGAATTTTGTTTTACAAATCTTTTGAAGAAGTTGTTTGAGATTACATGGGGACATGATACCTGCTCTTTCAAATCTACTAAATACTGGGACCTCCTCACCCGGTGGCACCAAGAGATGGCCTGTGGCTGGACACTGATGCCTCTATGAAGTCCACACTCACCACGTGGGCACTGCTCTAACATCCCCCAGTCCCTTCAATGACACTCTGCCTCCTTTGAAACTTGGCAGGAAGCCGCCATGTTGGGACACCCAAAGGATACCCAGCTCCTTCATCTGTGGCCGAGGCTAGTGCCTGCTATACTCTGGGCCTTGTGCTGGCTGGGGGGCTTGGGGTCCCCAAGATGATGAGATCCAGTCCCTTTCACAAAGCCCTTACAGCACAAAAGGGTAAATACTAACCAGGGCAAGGGCGATGACTTTGATGAAGCTTGCTGTGACATTTTATTGAATAATCAGGCACCCCTTCCTCAAAGCCCATTCATTCCTCAAAACCACTCCCACTGATCACTCTTATTATGGCCTCGAGTCACAGGAGAAGACGAAGGCTTACCAAGCCTAAGACATTTCACCAAGTATTATCAACAGAATGCTCGTTTCCTCCTACGGTGCACATGTTGAAGCCCTAGGCCCCGATGTGAGGCAATTAGGTTTAGAAGAGGGGTCCCTGTAAGGGAATTAATATCCTCATAAGAAGAGGAAGAGAGACCGGGGCTCATTCTGCACCATGTGAATACATAGCAATAAGCCAGCTGTTTCTGAGCCAGGAAGAGGCTCCTTACCACGAACCATATCTGCCGATGGCACCTGCATTTTGGACGCACAGCCTCCAGGACTGTGGGAAATGCCTATTGTTAAATTCACCCAGGCTACACCAGCCTGAGCTGAATGGTCACCATGATTACATTTAATATGTAGAGGGGCAAGGTTCAAAGCCAGCTGCCCTGAATCAGCTTCACCGGACAGTACTAAGATGGCGAGACCTGTGTCAGGAGTGGGTGACACAAGTGGACTTTCTGGTGAGTGGAGACATCACCAATTCTGACTGGTTGGTATCTACTGCCATAAAAAAATGGTGGTCACCCCTCAGAGATGCCCAGGGCAAACAGATACTTCTAACAGTCTTGGATGGTGAGGGGGTGAAGATAGCTAGATAAGAGGCAGGTGTGCCCCCAAGCAGCACAGAGAAGGGAGATCCAGGCAGAATGAGCTGTCTGAGCAATGCTGTGGAGGAGAGGAAAGAGTGGAACGCAGACATTAGGTACCTGTAACCAGGTCTGATCCACTGGGAGAACTGGAAGAGGCTGACAGGAGAGCTTCAAGAGGCAGGACCTTTGTGTACGAAACTGAAGTCCCTGAAGATTAGTTTGCGTTGCATCCAGGAACTGTTAGATATTCAATAGCAAGCACTGCATCGAGTTTCCCTGAGGTCAATCAACATCTATTGAGCACTTTAGATGGCCCTTCAGAGATTATAAAGTGAGCAAGGGGTTTACAGTCTAACTGGAGGACAGGTAGCTGCGAAACCAAGAAAAATTGGCAGAAACAGACACATGTCAGTCTTAGGCTATTTGAAAACCTTTAGAACTCTCAGACATGTCTGAAGGCCATACACATCAAACTCATGTAGACCAGAGTGCACACACTTCCCTGTGGTCTCAGGCTGCCTGATTGAAGCAAGATGGCAACAATCTCTTTTTGGACTCCTGTTCTTGGGGCAACTCTAATATCAATTTTTCTAATATCATCCTCACTTTTTCCAAAGTTTATCTCTTGTGTTAGGCTGGGGGCTGGAGAAAAGGGGGCTGTGCTACATGGAACTATATCCAATAGTCAAAATCTCTGGAAAAGGACTGGTGCTGAGTGTCTTGTCCATACCTTTCTTGGGGGGTAGGAGTGACCTGGATAGCTTCATCAATGGGCTCTCTTGGTCTTTGGCTTCCAGTTAGATTAGGCCAATGGGAGTCAAGGGCAAGGGTCCCCAGGCAAGGGGGTTTGTTTCTCTGGTTCTCTCCTGGAGGTGGGCTTGCATGAAGCTGGCTGTGACCTTGACTAAGGTTCCACTGCCTCTCAAGATGGCTACCTTAATACCATGCCATCCTTCCAGTTCCATCCTCAGGGATCCAAGAACTGCCCCTCTCTTTCCTTCCAGGTCAAGGGGTGGTACATCTTGGCTGTTAGTTCCCAGGTTGCCTTTCTTCCCATGGGGCTCCCCTGCACCCAGATTCCACCTTGATAGCTGGCATCTTCAAAACCTCCTAATTAGAATATGCCCTGTTTCCTGTGGACCCTTGGTGTGTCTACACAGCTTGAGAAGCAAGTAGAAGAACCCTGGATTCATGGGCAACACTTGGCGTTCCCCAAAGTGATGGGAAGCTTTATGCCTTTGAAAGGAAGAAAAGCACAGGAAGAAAGAAAAAAAGGAAGTGAAGGTAGTGGATGTAGTGAGGTCGACTGAGGAACAAAGTGTACAGCCGGAAACGAATTAATAAGTCATACGAGAACTTGTCAAAGTGATTTGACATTTTCCTAATTGAAATGGAGAATTGAAAAAAAGAGACAGAGACGGAGACAGAGATAGAGATAGAGCTAGAGAGAGAAAGAGAGAGAGAGAGAGAGAGAGAGAGAGAGGGAGGGAGGGAGAGAGGGAGAGAGAGGGAGAGGGGCCGGTAGGCAGGCAGAGGGAAACAGAGAGACAGGGAGGGAGAGAGGGAAGAAAATAGTAGATAAGAGTGAAAATACACAATGAGAATTCCCAGATGGAATCCTAGTGACATGAATGCACTCGTAGATACAATTCTCCAAAGTGATTTGCCCGGCCCAGGGAGCCTGTGACCCACAGAAAGGACAGAGAATCATGAATTCGTCAGCAGTTATAGAACTCTTTGTGCACTTGTGTGTGTGCGTGTCCACATGGCTACACGTTCGGTCAGTCCCAACGCAGAATGTCAAGATGCAGTGATTTCTCTAGACGGAGTTGCTGAAATCTGCCTGCAATTCAGAACCAGAGAGCAGCTGGGTGTCACGGCACCCTGGGTGCTGGTCCCTTTCCTTGGCAAACCTCCCCAGTACAGAGCGAGTGACTGAAAACCAGAGATGCCCCTGACGTGTCCTAAGTTCCCCAAATACCACAACCCATGCTCTGCCTGCCACTTTTCTGAGTATCTGAGCATCTAAGTCCACATGACATTGCTGGCACTATGACAACATGACGGAGCACTTGTCATCTGGATCTTGGGCCACCATTTGCCTTTTTCTATGGAGGTATTTTTTGGGGTTTTTTTTGCCCCCTGCCTAAGAAGATTTGTCTCCGAAAAGAAAGTCTTAGTGCTGTTATTCCTTCAGAGGGGAGCGGGTGTGCTTTATGGTCTCACCTCCTTCCACACTTGATACTGTGGCCCACTGCAAGGGGGCTCAGCAGGCTTAGCGACTAGAGCCAGATGTCCTGTTCAGCACGTAGAGACGCGCAGGAGAGAGAGGGCAAAAATTCTCCAGTGCCACAGAATTGGTCGAGGCCACCCTGGTGGCACTGAAAGATGCCTTGCCAGCTGCTGATTATTGATTTATTTTGCCAACAATACATGGGCCTTCAAGAGTGCCAGGTGATATAGGGAGTTCTCAAGGTACTTCTCGGGACATTGTCTACAGAAACATGTCATCTTCAATGGCTCTTTCTCACCTGCCAGCATGCTCTCACTCTCAGATGTGGAAAACAACTGCGGCTGTGTGCATGCCATAAACTGGGCTCACGGCAGGAGGCTGGCCTTGTGACTGGGTGGAGCCTGACATTCCGAGGGCAAACTCCATTTTGGGGGTGCAGAATGCTGCCAGTAGGCTGGGCACTCACTACCTTGTGACAGCAGTTTCTTGAGGCTGCCAGCCCGGCTTTGGAAACCCGAGGCAGCACTAAGGCAGCAAGCATCTTCCTCTGGACTCACTGGTGTAGGGCTTTGGAAATCTGCATAAGAGGTTGGGAGGTTGCCAGAAAGCAGAGAATTGAGACCTCAGTCCTTCCCTTTGCAGGATCCAGGTTCTGAGTGTTTTTCTGGGGCTGTGGGATTTGCTAGAGGAACAGGACACCAGGAGTCACTGGAGGAGAATTCATCTGGAGGCGAGTGAGGACTGTGAGAGAAGTCCTCACCAGGGAAGAGGGACCATGAAAGGACAGGTATGACTGAGCTATCATACGTGGTGGTCACACCATGGGAACAGCCACCCAGGAGCTTCCTGGAGCTCATACGGAGAACACTTGATTCACGGGACACATCCCTGTCCTCTCACTTCTTTCCCAACATATCTGTAGCATCAAAGGAAGCCCAGGTAGCCTCATCTAAGAACCTCTAGTTCTTTCTCTAGAAGCATCTAAAAGCAGGGATGGCCCATGGTACCAGGTCAAGAGTACTTTTAAAAAACCTGATTGAGTTATTTAAAAAAAAATTGCAGCAGGGAGGGAAAGGAGAGGAGAAACTAGATTTCTATCAAGGCCAAGTGGAAGCTGGGAAGGGACAGCAGCTAGGGTGGAGGGATGGCTTCAGTTTTTAAGCTGCAAGTCAAGAAGTGATTTTTTTTTTTATCTGTACCTATCAGGGAAGCAAACTATACCAAGTACAATTTTGTTTTTTTTTTTTTAGTCATTGATGGATCTTTATTTTATTCATTTATTATGTATATGTGGTGCTAAGGATCGAACCCATTGCCTCACGCATGCTAGGCAAGCGCTCTACCACTGAGCTACAGCCCCAGCCCCTACAAGTTTGTTTTTTATTCAAACAAATTTTTTTTTTCCTTCCTAGAATACTACAATGGATTTTGAAGTCTCTTTTAGCTTGGCTTTGGTTCCTGTTTCCGCTTGAAAAAGTGGACATGTAAAAAGATCCTGCTCAGAACCCCACTGCAAGTGATAAGACACATGCTGAAGAAAGTCACCTGGGAGAAGCAATGGAACATTTTCTCATGGGACTTGAAATACCTTCCACAAAGGGTGTTCACGTAAAGAATATCACTTGTCTGCAGGGCAAACCACCCACAGCTCCTTAGCTTCAGTTGGTCTGAAGCCTGCCACCTGGAGGGCCATAAAACTCACAATGATAATTCACTGGGTCTTGAGAGTTCTCCTAAGTACGTTTAGATCAAGTGCATGACATTTTCCCCTAATAGGAGCACTGGCTAATGGCCTAATAGGATTTTGATGGCTTCACCAAGCCACACAACTATGTTACATATATTCAAATGAGGCACAATCTTCGCAGTTGATGGACAGACATGAAATAGCTATGTAGGCTGGTGGTCAAGACCCTGCACCAGGGCACTAGGCAAATTAGACCCTCTGAACCTCAGTTTACTCATCTTTGAGGTAGAATGTTAATGTGGACCACTCAAATCTGGTGTGAGGTTTTATGGGGATAAGTGCTGCGCTTATGTAGAAGTTAGAGATGAGGGGTGATTTTTCTGTTGGGAGTTATGTCTCAATCAACACCCACAAGGGACTCCCAGCTGGTTATGGACTTTCCTAGAATATGAACATCTTCTGAGACATCAGTAATTCATAGACATCTGCACTTTCAGGAACCATGAACTGAGTAAACAGATAATGATCAACTGCTACTATGAATTCAACAACACTCTAAAATGAATTTACATTTTTGCAAGTCATAATAGCATTCTACCACATCTTTACCTACATGTAAGGCTTATTATTATTAATTCCATCTAGGACACAATACTTGCAGCGTGTATAGGTCTGAAGAAGCCTTACAGGAACTCCTGGGTTATAAAGGAATCCACAGTCCAGAGGGCTGAAGCTTTGTTATTAGGGAGGATAAGAGGTTTGTAGTTTCTAGTCAAAAGAGCAGGAGGTTTACAGGGTTGGGAGAAGATTGCGATCCCCAGGCCAACTTCCATGAGTGCTAACATTGTATGTGTGGGTGTTACTCCAGGGAGTACCAGTTGGTTAGGCTCAGGTCCTGGAAGGTTCTCCAAATGGGGAAGTGGATACCTTTAGGCTAAAGGACTCTGGGTAAAGATGGGACATTTGAGCTAGTTGTCTTTAATTTTGGAATACACATGAGAGAGAGAGAGAGAGAGAGAGAGAGAGAGAGAGAAACACTAGTCCAATTAAACTTTCTACATGCTGAGAAGGTTCTGTGTCTGTGTTGCTCAAGTGTAGCAACTGAACACTTGAGATAGGGCTAGTCCATGCAACTGAAGATTGACTTACGAATTTCATGCCTATTAATCCATTTAAGTTTACACAGCCAAGCGTGGCTAGTGGCTGCCATATTGCTCCCACGTTTGCTCCAGACTGTTGGAAGAGCCCCTGATGATGTCATAGTAGGTAGTTCCCTCTTTCTGAGAATCAGCTGGTACCTATTAAAGGCAGGCACTCTTCAATCTAAGGGAATATTTCTTTCCAGAAGCCATAAAATGTTCCTAGATGAAATTAAGTTGCTTTATCTTATAGCACCCTGCTTTTGCCACATTTGAATCAGGTTTTAGCCACTGCCATTAATTAAGAGCAGTGTAGAAGCAAAAACATTTAAAATAAACCCGGGCCCTGGATGTTAAAGCTGTCATTTTTTACATGGCCTCATGATTCAACGATTAATGGACCTTAAAACAATCATAAAACATCAAGGCCCTCGCTCAGGCTTAGAAGAACAAGAATAGTTTTACTTCCGCTCCAGTCTTCTTGTTTTAAATTCATTGGGTGTCACTGGGCTCTGTAAACACTTTTAAGTATTTTGACATTGTGGTATGAGATGTTGTTAATCTGTTTCCTCCCTGACCTTCATTGGCCAGCAGCATCTTGAGACTTAGTGGAAAATGTATGAAAAACAGCAAGGATGTACCCAGTGACATAGATTAGGACACAATAAACCTAAATAATGGCTATATTGTGCAGATTCTGATTCAATAAACTGACTCACCAAAGACTGAGCATTCGATCCATGGTGGGCAACTGCACATGGGTCTCGTTTTATTTGCATAATCCACAGCACAAACACATGGGGTCAGTGTTAGTGCTCCCCATTTTATAGATGAGCACACTAAGATCTGGTCATGTGGTGAGTAAGCGGCAGAGATGGAATTCAAAACTAGATTTTCTGATTGCCTCTCAAACAACCCTTCTTTTCCAAGATATCCCTACAGAATATTAACCTTTTGGTGAAGGCGGGTGGCAGTCTGCATATTTCAAAGGTGGACAGGGCAATATTTCCAGTCTCACTTTCTCTTCCAGAACTCTCTTGTTGCCCCATTAATGGGTGGAGTCTTTTTTCCTCCCTTGTAAACCTGGGCAGGGGTTTGTGACTGCCTGGACAAAGAGAATGCCAAAACAGCAGGGCTATCTGACTTCTGCAGATAGGCCACAGGAGGCAATGCTGAGTGGCCGCCATATTGTGAGGAAGCCAAGTTACATGGAGACAAAGTGCAGGTTCCCAGCCGACAGCGCCCCAACAAAGGCCTCAACCACAGTCAATATCAGCTCCCAGACGTGTGAGTAAACACTCCTTAGATGCTGTCAGACCCCAGCTTTCAAGCTGCCTCCACTCATGCTGATCAGCACAAACAAGCTGCTCCTGCCCAACCCTCCTGAAGCTCCAGATTCAGAAACAAAAGAAAAGTTGTTGTTCTAATGCACTAAATTTGGGGTGGTTTGTTATGCAGCAGTTGTTACTGGAACACAGTCAGACTTTAATGAAACTCTACAGAATATGCAAATGCCTTAATTCCCTCATCAAAGATGTCCAATGGCTAGATGATAGGTTCCCGCAAAAGAAATCCTGGGAGGAAAAAGATAAAGATTTTGGCTGTAGGGAAACATTGAGAATTTGGAAAGCTTATTATGTCAGGGAATTAAATGGAAAATTTGAAGGAGAAGAAAACAGAGTGCCTAATGAATATACCACAAAGTTTAGATTTATGGGATTGTACATTTATTGCTTTGACTGTTAAGATCTATCTAGAGTCTCGAGTGGCACTGGACTAATTCATGAGTTTGGCTCTAAAAGATTTCCTGACTAAGTGGATCCTCCATTTCTGTCTCTTGGGTGTATAGGGTGGCACTGGTGTTATTGCACAATGTTTAGAGGAGGAGAAAAAGTTCTTGACATGCTCGAGAGGGTCCCCTAAGGCAGAACATCTTACTCCCCCTATTTTTACAGCTCTTGGCACTGTCCCTGGCAGTTTTGGGAAGAACTAGAAGAAAAACCAGATATCCTTATGGAGACACAGCCACACAAACAGTTTAAAGGAGGTTGGTGCATGGTGGCAGTGACTTCTGTTTGACATTCATTCACATGCTTCACAAAAATGAGAGGTTGTTATGTCCTAGCAGCGAACATCCTAACAATCCAATGTGGAACTCACCCTTGCCTATCTGGGTGACTCAGGTCCCTGTCATCTTGTGTTCCACTGTCCCGAGGCACTGGAAAACACATCCGCTCTCTCTCAAATACACTTTCCTTTCCTGGGTAAAATCCCTTTGCCTACCTTGAGCATTTCACAGTCTAATTCTTAAATTTTGTTAGCGATATTCTTAACTTCATTTATATTGCCATATACACATAAATATTTTTATTTTTAAGGTGTGTTGCAAATATCAGAAGAAAGAGGCATCTTGCATGAGCTTCCTAAATACAGATGGAAGGCATCCATAGGCATCAGGAGTAATATTTAAGTCTTTCAGGAGCTGTTACTTTTGAAGAAATTTAGATTAATTGGGTTGCTTTTAAGACCTGTAATGCTGCTGCGGTTACATCCTTAGAATCACAAATGCCTAAGGTATAAACAGGACTTTTTTTTTTTCTTTTTATTGATGGCTGTGAATTTTCTCTGCACACCTGTACTATCAAGGTAACTTTTGCCATAAACAGCATTTTAAAATTATCACATAAAAAACTATCAAGCACTAAATTAGAAAAAAACAGAAATTCGAAAGTGATAGTTAAATTTATGAAGCAATTCTGCTACACTCAAAGGCTCATTGCTTGACATGTAAAAAATTTTGAGCTGCATGTAAGACCTGGGTATGAATTTCTCTCCAGTGGGGGAACCACGAGCCACACCAGGCTCCAAATGAGAGTCACATGCAGAACGGAGGCGCTGCGGATGTGCCCTTGTTTGCATGACTAATGGAGATAATATTAAAAGTCTTTTCTCATCATTTCAATTCTTTCATTTTTTATTTTTTTTTTATTTGGCTGAGTGCCTTTTTTGCTACCTCCAAGAGCTGTTAATTTTGTTCGCTGCCGAGCAAAAGTCAAAGTCAGAGTCTAAACAGCTTGTAATGAGTTTTCAATGGCCCATCTCAATGAAATTGAGGGCAAAGACCAGCGGGCTCAGGCAGTGTCAGCCTTCGGAATTTATTAGTGAGGGCACATTGTGTGCAGGGGCAGGCACAGAGGAGGGACTGGAGTTCCCAGGCTCTTCCAGAAGAGCCCAGCCCTTATTAAAAACTGGTGACAGCCACAGGTCACACACTCTCAGGTCTATTGGCTGCAGGGTCATACCTGGGCTGGAGTGGAGGGAACAGCCACCTGGAGGAGAGCAGAGCATCCACCTCACAGTGATGCTGCTATTCCCGTTCTCCCTTCCCATTCTCAATCAGGGTGCTTCCTGGTCCCTCCAAGATGGCCCCGCGCCATCCCTCCCACCCCCACAGCCTCCATCTGGTGCTGGTGATTTAGGCACAGTGGAGCAGTATTCAAGGTTTGAATTCTGATTTTTATTTGTCTGATTTTTAAATTTCTCCACTGCACTGTTTCCAATAGACATCCTATTATTTTTCTTCAAAAAAAAAAAAATCTTTAAACCCATGCAACAGTTTTCTGCACAAATACAAAATCTCCACATAAAACAGAATCCTTTATGAGCCTGGCAAGTTCTATACTCGAAATGGAGATCATTTTGACAAGAAATTCTTTGGCCAAAAATGCTCTGCAAAGCCACGAGGATAATCCACAGGAGCCAGGGGTGGGCTGGGGACCAAACAGCCTTACAACTTCACAGCTGCTCAGGTGGTTCAAGGAGGACCCCGTGGGCTTTGAGGATGGGACTGACTTGTTCTGTGAGAGGAAGAAATTAGGACAGTTGCATCCTCAAAGACCAATTTTTATATCATTGATATTAAATGATGATTGATTCCAATACAGTTTAAGAATATAGAGTATCTATTAAATGCCAGCCCCAGCTCTGAACGCCAAGGACTCTGCGGCAGGCCTGTGATCTGTAATGAAAGCAAACTCACCTTTCTTTCACTTACTCTTTCCTTCAACCATTTATTCATTGATTCGGTCACTGACTACACTCACAAAGATTTCTTCATTAGGTATTATGAGCAAAGCTGCAGACTTAATTCTGGGGGTAAATGGTTGGTCTCTGCCGGCAATTAATTGAGACTCGAGCAGAACATAAAATTCCAGATTAATAGAGTAGATTTCCAGAGCCTGTCACAAGCCACTAGCCCCTCCAGCACCCATCTTCTTCGACTTAGACATTTACTTCCATTGGCGGATCCGCCCTGATCTCTCGGTGCCAATTCATGTCCCTGCCCATGTGAAACTCGCATTAACTATCCTCTACTGAGCCTGGGTAAGAACGCCTTGTATCTATCTACCCAGTAAATATCAGTCAAAATAAACCCAACAAACCACACACAAAAACTCCTCTTTGGGTTTAATATGTCTGTATATTTTAAAAGCATGCCCGGCAGGAGAGCGAGGTTCACTCTCCTGCGTGTTCTAAGCCGGGTTTCACAACGAGCAGAATGCAAATAACAACAACAGGCAGCAGCTGTGGAAGCAATCACCGCACACCGGACTCTGCGATGGTCCCTTTACACGCATCATCTCATTTAATCCTCTGCAAGTCAGGTTCCATTTTTATCCCATTTTGCTGATAAAAGGTTGACAGAGGTTAAGCGATTTACCCCAAATCACAGAACCACTGCATTTCAGTGCAGGGGAATCTGACTCAAAAACCTATAAAATAGCAACACTCAGTTTAAATTGTAAATCCTACACAGCTTTCATCTTTTAAGCAAAAATTGAAATGTCTCTTTGTCTGAAAGGGAAAAGTCATCCATCTGTGTACACTAATGAGACAGGACAGAGGGGCATGCGTGGTCAGAAGCGGCCTCTATGCAGACTCACCACCCACCTTAAAACTCTGAGGACAACTCTGGTTCGGGATCGTGGCAAAGGCAAGGAATTGCTGGTGTGGGTGAAGATCCAAGAATTGCCACATTAGGACCAGATTCCTCATCGACCTCTGCATTCAAAGGCCAGTGGCATAAATATCCTCACCAAAAATTAACAAGGCAAGCGATTTTAAAAACAAGGAAGAGGATTTCAAACAAAACTGCCTTGAAAAATGTAGTAAGAAAGAAGTAAACTAGTGGGGGGCAACACTGGTGCTTATTTTAAAATTTTTACTTTGTTTGGCGGCATTTCTGCGGAGGACTTGGGACTTTGTGGTTCAGGCTGGGGATGGCCTCACCACAACTCCCTTGCCAGCCAGGTCATCAGTGGGGAAGAGAGTCCACAGGAGCAGGGTTGGCGGTAGTTGCCCCACAGTGATGGAGGCTGGACACACTGACCTTGGCCACGAAGGCGCTTGGGGTCTTGATGACCTTCCTTATGATAAAAAACGGCCTGGCTGGACACCATGGCGCACGCCTATCATCCCAGTGGCTTGGGAGGCTGAGGCTGGAGGATGGCGAGTTCAAAGCCAGCCTCAGCAACAGTGAGGTGCTAAGCAACTCAGTGAGACCCTGTCTCTTAATAAAATACAAAATAGGGCTGGGGATGTGGCTCAGTGGTCGAGTGCCCCTGAGTTCAATCCCCAGTACCCACTCCTCTGCAAAAAGAAAGAAAAAAAAAATATGGCCTGCAATAGGAAGCCCCCCTAGTGCCTGCAGTTGAATCTGGATCTTGGCTTGCCCCTGCTGCCAGCTGCTGTTGCAAACCATTTAGGAAAGGGCTCGGCCAAGCTGTCAGTGAGGACAGACTGCATGGCAACTCACCTTGCAGGCCAATTCTGAGCGTGCCCAGGGCCTCGTTCCCCGGTCCTCCAAGGTCCTAGGAGGAAGGGACGCATAGCAGCCATGTCATCTGGGAGTTTTTGCTCCTGGGGTCTAGTGGCTCGTATAGCCACGGCCTGCAGACGTCACGTGCATCCACTGGCCATTCCTTCCCAAGTGGAAACTCAGAGTGACGCATCTGTCACTGCACTGAAACCTGGGTGAACATGCATGGAAAATTCTGGGCTTCCTCCAGCTTTCCTCCAAAACACTGTGGCTGAAAAGCCCCACATTTTGGCCACGGAACAGTGAACATTTACACAATCATTAAAATCGCATCTACCACCATATTTTTCTCCTTCTCAGTTTTAATACATTTTTATAATTGCATTGAAGATATTCTAACCCTGTTTTTAGTGCAAAGATAAAATTTATGAACCGTGACAAACGTATCATCTCAGAGCCAACTCAAAGGATAACAATGTGCGTGGAGAAGCCCGGTGTTCACTCCCTTATGCCCATTTTAATGGGGTAGGAGAGAAAAGGAGACCACTGGAACCCCAGTCTGCAAATTCTGGATGCAGGGGAGGTTCCCAGCTCCTCCCCAGGATTCAGGATGCTTTTCAGGGAAAGTATTCATTCAGGCAAAAATCTTCCTAAAGTTATGTGGTTAGAACTTTAACTAATAGGCATTTTAAATTTTTATGCTGAGTGTCACCAGGACAGGTTCTGTTGCCACAACCAAAGGCATCTGTTTGATTTTTATTCCCGGTGACTCAGCCACTTCCCTGTACCTTTTCCCACATTCCCTTTAGAGCAGGAAGAGGCAGCTCAAGGCAGCAGGAAGAAGGGCAGAGTCCAGGCTGGGGCTCACTCAACAGTCCACGACAGTGCCCGCCTCCCTCATCTAGAAACAGAGGAGCTGGAGGAGTGGTTCTTGATCTCTCAAATGCCATGTTATAAGAATATTATTAAAAACAAAACACTTCCAATCTTTCCACCTCTGTGATTGGTGAGAATACGAATTTCACAAGAAAATCTTAAATGCTGATGAGTTCTTAAAAATCCAGCAATTACAGATGTTTGGACACGTGTTTGCAAACAAGGGCAGACCCTGGGAAGTAGAAAAGGAGACTTTGGGGAGCGTGGACCCTGGGCTTTCCTTTGCCCTTGCAGAGCGTGCCCCGGCCAAGCACTCTCAGCCCAGGAGAGAAGGGGCCGAGCTCCACGCGGACTTGTCTGCCCTGCCTCCTTTTTTCTCGAGGGAGGTACAGTTTTACTCATTTCCCAACTTTATAGAACAGCCTTGCATGAGACACAAACGCCGGGGACCATAATGAAGTGGAGGTAATCCACACCGTTTAAAGACACTTATTGTGACAAAATGGATTGGCGAGGTGTCGGCAACACGGGCACACATAAATGAAACGCATCCCACCGGAAAAGCATTTTGCTCACACTGTCATTTACGGCTCCTGAATTAATAGACCACGAAAGGCACCACCGGCCCCAGCAAAACGCCGTAAAACCACTGGCAGCTAGTGGTGTCTCAAACTTTAATTCCCCTGGGGAGAAAAGGACACTGCCTAATCTGTATTCAGTCCTGACATTGGCCGCATCTGATATGGAACATTAGCTTCTAAGTCTCTCAATAGACTAGTGTCCTTCAGTTTATATTACTTTATGTTAATAGTAGAAAAATTACACACAACATCATTTATCATTGTTATACTCTGCTATACATCCCAGAGCTTATTTTAATATATTTATTTACCCCTGAGACGGGGGAAATTAAAAATATATATGTTTCAAAAAAAACCTATAGGGAAAACATCAGTTTAAATCTCTAAAACACACACACACACACACACACACACACACACACACACACACACAACTCCCTTGGGCTGTGGGGGAATCTATTGTACGGCTTGGCTTGTGAATGATAAGATTTCTCTGCCTAAGGACACCAGCCCAGTGCACAATGATTCCTGGGATGAGTATATAACAAAAAGAGACGTATTAATGATAATAGATCTTTTGTCCCTTCGTCTCCCTTACTTTTTTTTCATGTGTGGATTTCATCCTTGGGTCCCTCTAGTTCAGTTATTAGCTTTTTTGACATCTGACCTCTAGCTAGGGAAAGGCAAGAATTTTTTTTTTTTTTTTTCTCTCAGACAGCACTGTCAAACCAAGTCTGACTTCTACTATTTTTGACCCAGATTCCACAAACACGGAATGTCAGCTCAGTGTGGGTTAAAAACAATGAGGCCATGGCTGTGCACGGGCCCTCCCTTCTGCTAAGGGGCTCTGGTCACACTCGGGCTTCTGTGAGAGCAGCCCGTGTCAGAATCCTTCAGTCCCTACGTAGCACAGCAAGTCACCTTATCTCTCTGAGCCTCGGTTTCCTTACAAACAAAAGAAGTTTGGACTGTGTGAGCAAGGATCCCTCACAGGTCCTTTGGGTTTCTGGCCTGGAGACGTTTCTATGATATAATTCATTCCAAGGAAGCTGCACAGATCTTCTCATATTTCAGATGAGTCCAAAGAAGCCATTTTTGCTCCCTCTCTCTAACACACTGCAAAGATACCAATAAACAGCTAGATCTGTGATGAATATAGACGATAATTGTTTTTCCAAAAAGCAAAATAAAACTAGCACCACTTGTACAAGACTGGGCAGTTTAAAAGCGATGTGGTAAGTGAAGGACACTAGATGGCCAGCCGAACAGGCATGTGCTGCTGAAGACCCTTCTCTTTGCTCTGGAGCCACCGTAGACTACATTTCCCAGGCTCCCTTGCAATGGGCATGGCCACATGACTAGCTGTGACCAATGGAAAGTGGGCAGAAGGGAATCTCTGCTCCAGGCTTGCCCCATAAAACCTCCAAGGAGTCTTGTGCTTTGTGTTCTCTGCCTGGTGTCTGGACTCAAGGGACCCAGCAGAGGATCTAGGGTCAGTCAAAGAACAGGATGTCAAAGCCTGGGTGATAGCTTCTCAGTGTCTGCACTGAATGTTACTCGAAACAGAAATGCGCTCCAGTCCTGGGCCGGCTTACTGCAGCAGTAAGTCCACCTGATTAAGGGAAGGGGTGAAGGAAAGACAGACATGTTTCTAAATGTGACACTGAGGGCACATGGAGAGCCGTTCTTACTGCCAGCCTAAAGTGTTTTCAACATAGACAGATCCTCTGAGCAAGCATGGCTAGGGCAGACCCAGGGGGCCTTGGGATCTCTAAGGACACTCACAAAAGGTTCTTTGCCTTACCTTAGTCGTCATCCATTTTCTATTCCACTGATTTTATGTTTTCCCTTATTTGAATCTCATATTTTTTGTTCCAGTTGATACTACTAATGAGGATGTTAAATTGCGACATGTGTCCACTGTCCTGGATACCGTATCTGCCATGTCTTAGTCCATCCTCAAATATATTAAGTAGATAGCATTGTCGCCCCATGTCTCAGGTGAGAACTGAGGTGGAGAAACACCAGACTTGGCCACCAGAATGAATCCAGAATGAAGGGATGGAAATTCAAGGGCAAGGATGGAGAAATGGGTTGAAGAAAACTTTTTGTTGCAGCCTCCAGGTGAGCCTTAGAATTCCAGGGCTCCCTTCCTGCTGCAGAATGCACAGAACACCAGGGAGATGGAAGGGCCCCAGGGAGGCAGGGAGCCAGCTTTAGCACAAGCTGCCTCTGCTGAAGCTCCCAGGCAAGTTTCAAGGAGCACTTTGCCTCAGTTTCCTTGGAAACTTCTGTGAAGTGCCAATTACACACAGCACAGAGCCCACTCACCTCACTACCTGATGCCTCTTGAGCACTCCATAAATTCAAGCAGGTATTGCCGTTCTCATCGACATCATCACCGTCTCCTTCCCCAGCTGCACCGTCCTCCCAGATGCTACCTGTGCAGTCACCAAGGAGCAACATGTACCAGCTGGAAAAGCGGCCAGTTCAAGACCAACCCGAGCACCCTGGCACCCATGACTGGTAGACTCCTCGACATGCTAGTACGGTAATGATGAAACACATTCCTCAACCATGGATGTCTGCAGTGTGCTAGGCACAGAGCTAACATTCAAAGGGGAAGTGACTTCTTTGTCACTGCCCCAGCCAAGGGCAGACAGCTACCAGCAGCCATGGTTGACAGATCTGCGCCTTACACTCACATCTTCTGTTTTACACAGGGTCTACTGGGTTCGCTGCCTGGAGGCATGGGTGTCCCATCGTCTCTGGCCCATGTGTCGCCTAGATAGTACAGCTAATGAGACCAAGAGGAGGAGTAGCAGTTACAACATCAGCAATGACAACAGCAGTCGTAACTCACAAGGGTCAGTGGGTGCCAGGACTGTGCTGACCACGTGGACACCTTCCTTCACTCAGTCCCCATGCCAACCTTGAGAAGTAGATATTATTTATCCTTTTGTTGGGGGGGGGATTAATATTCAGAGAGTTTAAGTATTTTGCCTGAGGGGACCCAGATAGAAGGATCTGTCATAGTTTTTTTTGGCGACTCTAACACAATGCCATCAACTGTAGCTTATACACAGCAGAATGTTATTTCTCACACTTCTGGAGGCTGGGAGGTCCAGGGTCGAGGCTGTAGCAGATGCATGGTCTGGCGGGGCCCTTCCTCATAGATGCTGTCCTGGCTGGGATCTGGAATGACCCCCAAAGGTTATGTTCCAAAGGCTTGGCCACCAGTCCTTGGTGCTATTGGGAGATGGTGCGATCTTTAGGAGGCGGGACTTAGTGGAGAAAGTGAGGTCACATGGGCTGCGCCCTTGATGGGAATGTTGGGACCCCGGCCCCTCCCCTCTCTCCTTGCTTTCCAGCACCATCAGGTAAACAGACCTCCTACACCATGTGCTCTCACCATGATGTACGACCATGGACAGAAACCTCTGAAATAAACTTTTATTCTCTTTAAGTTGATTTTCTCAGGTATTTTGTGACAGCGACAAAATCTGACTGACACAGATTGTTATTTCATCATCTTGCTGTGTCTTCATTAGATGGGGATCAGTTACGGCAGTTCTCTGGGCCTCTTTGATAAACGCACTTAGTACATTTTGAAGGCTCTGCCCTCAAGACCTAATCATTTCTCTAAAGGGCCTACCTCTTAATAAATGCATTTTGGGAAAAACACAAACACCCAGGTCTCAGCAGGATTTGAATCCAAACCTTTGTAACCAAAAGCCCACGCCATTAATCACTTTGCACAGGGTAGGAGTCCTTCTGAGCCCTGCCTGCCCAGGGCCCTGTGCTGTCAGTAACCGGCCATTGCTTCAACCTGGTTCCTCCTAGGAGCTCTTTCGGCCACGTTCACCCACTGAAGGGATGAACCGCATTTGTAACATTTCTGAATGAAATCATTAGTCATTTCCATAATGGTTGAAGAGTCTGACAAAATTTTTCCCTGTGTGCTATGTGATCGCACTGCATAATATTTAAACAATAAAGGTTACCTCTCATGTACCACTGCTGTGTTTTATGCTAATAACCAGAATCATTTAATCATTATGAGCTAATGAGCTGCAAAATTTCATTTTAAAAATGAAGTCATATCAGGGCCTCTGGAAGGCAAAATTGGATAAAAAATGAGGAAAGTCGATGTTCAATTTGTATTCGTGAATGGAGAGCAGCTGAAGGATCCGTGCACTGGAACTAGAAGCAGGAAGGAAATTCTTCACCTTACAGGACTTAGTGGTATCAGCCTGGCACTGATAGAATGGAGACTCCTGTTGTGGCACCCAGTCCTAACACGGCTCAGATCTATGTCTTTCCTGCTGTCTGCACAGCCCTCCAGACATCTGGTTTGGGATACTGCTAAACTTTGGCATCTCAGGGGAGCAGAGAACAGACCTGTGGGCCTCACGGCTTCCTGCTGTGACCCTGGTGAGTGACCTGCCCTTCCAGGCTTCCCCTTCCCTGACCTCCTCCTTAAGGACAGGTACTAAGCCATGCTCAGCCAGCTACACTGTCCTGGAGAAGACTCATCTTAGATTTTTACTGGGAAGATGAGCCTGGAGACATGAATGGTTAACTCTGTTGGTTGTCTTCTCCACAAGCCAGCCGTCCTCCTCCCTTGCTAACTGAACTCTGATTCGGTTTGGGTCTGAACCACAGTCAGTCTGAACTCATCAGAGTGATACATGGGCATGCATGGCCTTATGCGTCCACAGACCCCTTCCCCAAGCCCTTCGCTCTGTGAACTTACAGTGCTGCATTGCAGGGTGGGAAATCATTCCCTACCGCTGAATTTGACCATATGTGATTTGTTGTAGCCCAGGGGAATCAGCAGTTGTACCCCGTGGTGTGCTGGAGCTGGCTCACACTGGTTCACAAGAGCCACCTGTTAAATCCTCAGGGATTGCACCAGCCAGTTAAAGCCATGATTCCAAGTTAGATGATGTGGGTCCTAAAATTCACGTAGAAATGCAAGGGGCCCAGGATATCTGACATGATCTTGACAATGAACCAAGTCGGATGATCCACACAGCCCAGTTTCAAAACTTCCTGCAAAGTGACAGGAATCCAGACACTGCAGGGGTGGCATAATGATCCAGATCCATTGAGCAGAACTGGGAGCTGGGAAATAAATGCGCATATTGATGGCTGGTGGATCTTTGAGGAGGGTACAAAGATCATTCAGTGGGGGCAAGAATGGTCTCTTCAATCAATGGTGTCAGAACAACTGGAATCTGCCGACAAAAGAATGAAACTGAAGCCAAAGCTTACACCCGATACAAAAATCAACTCCAAAGGGATCCATGAACCAAATGTGGCAGCAACAAGTTTAAAGTGAAAAGACGACGTGGGGGAAATATTTGTGACTTTAAATCTCACAGTGGATTCTTAGATACAGCACCAAAAGCACAAAGGCCCTCCTTGTAAAAAATGGTTCAACTGGATTTCATCAGAGTTGAAAATCTTGTTCATCAAAGGACACTCAAGAATATAAAAATATAACAGAGAATGGGAGGAAATACTCGCGGATCATGCAGCAAGTACATGATAAGGGCCTAATACCCAAAATAAATACACAACTTATGTCTCCAGCACAAATGATAAGCAACCTAATGAAAAAGGGGGCAGAGGTATTTCTACAAAGGAAATCCTCAAATAACCAGTAAGCACAAAAGGGCACTCAACATCCTAAGCCACCAGGGAAACAAAAATCACAGTCACGAGGTACCAGGGTGGCTGCAATTTCAAAAACAAAACAAGTGGAAACTGCAAATGATGGTAAGAAGGTGGGGAGATGGGACCCCGCACTGCTAGCGGGAGGGCAACATAGTGGTGCCACTGGAGGGAAGCATTCCTAGCTCCTCAGAAAGTTAAACACAGAGCTGATGTGTGGTCCAGCCGATTCATGCCTAGGTACAGACCCAAGAGAACAGAAAACAGGTGTTTGCAACAACAACAACAACAAAACGCATGAACAACCACAGCAGTAAGACTCACAAGATGCAAAAAGGAGAAACAATGCAAGGTTTATTAGCTGGCCACTGGAGAGACAGAACAGTGTGTGCACATGATGGAGTACTATGCACTCATGAAAAGGGGTGACGGATTGGCACACTCCAGGACATGGAAAGGCCTTGGAACATTTTGCCAAGGGAAGAGGTGGGGCACAGAGGTCCCATCCTGTGCAGTTCCACTTATGTAGACTGTCCAGATGAGGCAAACTCACAGAAAGTGGAGTAGAGATTCTCAGGGGTGGGGTAGGCAATGGGAAATGACTGCTCCGTGGACATGAGGTTCTTTTGGGGACAATGAACGTGCTCTGGGAGTAGACAGCGGTGACTGGCACTACACTGCGAGGACATGGAAAGTCGCTGAATTCTCCACTTTATGACGGTTAAGGAGGTGAGTCTCCTGCCAATTCTATCACATTACGAAATCTAAAGCACTTATCAGAGAAGCCCCTGGCCTGAAGGAAACACCGTGGAGCTGCCGTCGATTTATCACCATGATCGCCTGGAAGGCAACGGTGATGGGGTGACCTGACGGATTGGCAGCTGTGGGTGCAGCTTCTTTCAGGGGGACAGAACTCCTCTAAAATTAGGCGAGGAGGAAGAATGCACAGCCTCTGACGGAGCTGCACACTTCAGTGGGCCTACTGTTTACATCTCCATAGAGTGACTGCAAGAAAAATGGTCCGTATGGGCTGACACTTGAATTATACTCGTACATGGAAAGTAAAAGAAAAAAATACTTGTAATAATAAAGAACAAAAAAATAACAAATACTCAAAATCCATTACTTACATTGTGTTTATTACTCTTATTTATGCTCTTGAGAGCATTTATTTCTACTGCATTGTAAATAAGGACACATGTCACTCCCAACTCCTTCAGTGTCGCATCGGTGACTTAACATTGGTCTCGGTACAAGCATTTACACCAGGGAAATGGGCAATCACTACAAATCAGGGTGTCATTCATAGTTTTACAGATAGTCTAGACTTAAGAAAGTGATGTAAAAGCCAGGTCTTGTGACTCTTGCCTGTAATTCCAGAAACTCAGGAGGCAGGAGGATGGCAAATTGGAGGCTGACCTGAAGCAATGTAGGGAGAACACGTCTCCAGAAGAAAAGAAAAGAAAAAAAAAGTGATGTAGAAGGTGTTAGTGATGCAGATAAAACTCTAACGTGTCATTTCTAAAGAGGCTGCATCATGAATAGCATAAAAAATGAAGAAACATTCTTCCAGCGTTCAGACACTACCATCCGATCAGCAAAAAAGTCGTGTCAGTTGTGAATTAAGTGGGGTTCGTACATACATCTCGGCTGTCTTACTTGCACCTTACTTGTTACAACAAATGAAAACACCCACTGATTTTCACTGGGACAGCAGTCCCAGGCTGCAGCCGTGTTTTGGCAATGGGCAACGGATGCCACTGTATGGCAAGAACCAGAAGGAACCACGGGGTGAGAGTTAGCTCTCGAGTTTCCGAGCAAGAATATCGTGTATGTTGTAACCTGTGAGGACAGGGCGACACGAGCATGTACTGCATGTCTGTCATCTGTGACACCCTGGTGTGTGTGCATATACACACACACACATGCTTTTCCTTTCCAAGAGCCTGTTGTTAGACATTTACCAGCACACCACTGGTTGTAGGGCTGTGTGTTTCAGATGGAGACCCCCTTGTTCCCCTAGAAACAGCCTTAACTGAGGTTCTCTCCTAGCAGCTGCTGCTCAGAGAAATATTCAGAGTAAGGTGCTGCGGGCGGCTGCTGAGGTGAGAATCTCTGCTGCCAAAGCGAGACCTGCCCGGGGAAGGTGGGAGGAGCGAGGCCCAGGCAGCCTACTCCTTCACAGCAAGCGCCTGCTGGCAAAAGGCACTTCATCTTACTTTACTTAATTCTCAGACAGCCAGTCACACTTGGTTATTGTTTTTAGTTTTACATACTAGTATTGAATTATTTTTATGCATGTTATTTCTCAATTAGCGTATTCCCGCGAGACAGCGCAAGCCTCTAGGACTTTCCTTCTCCCTGGCTATAATCACTCCTGCCACACGGACCGCCTGGGAGCTGCTTTCTGTTCTTTGGGCTACTGCTGCAGACTGACCCCCAGGCCCCTTGGACCAGCTGCAGAAGGCACACCTGGGTTTCTCAGGGGTGGTCACAGGGTGTGAGTATGACCTCAGGCACGTCAGGAGGCCTGGGCTAGACACTCTAGAGGACACACCAGCACTGTCAGCCAGGAGGATCCCTTGGCAGCGTTTGGGACTGACGGATGTGAGTCCATCCCCAGGACTAGACTCATGGCTGAGCTTGAACACAGAGCTCAGAGGGAGATTTCAGGAGAATCATTTCCAGACTGTTCACCAGGCTCCCAGCCTCAGCGGGCCCTTGGCGAGGGGCAGCCAAAGCCAGCAGGGACAGTGGGGACCTTGACTTTGAGGAAGTGCCTGGCAAAAACCTGGACCACTCCTGGGCACTTTGTGTATTGTCTCATTTAATTCTCAAAACAACCTTCTGAAGTAGTGATTGTTATTTATTCCCACTTTGTAGATGAGGAGACTGAGGCTCAGAGAGGTCACGTGGCCGGCAGCCTGTCTTAGGGCCCGTGTGCCCAGCCTCTACCCTGGTAACCTTCAAGGGGGTGAGAATGTCACTCAGCAGCTGCCCATGGGCTTCTGAATGGGGAAAAGACAGGCAGAGTCACAGATGTCTCATTCTTTACTGTTCAGATCCACTGAGATCAAAGACCTCCGGTCTTCTCAGAGTCAACAAAGGAGGCAGGGCTTGACCTGCCCTCGCCTTTCTGCCTCTACCCTGGAGCCCGCTCCCTCTGAGCCTCAGTCATCAGGAGAAAGGGGTTGAATGAGATGCGAGTGAACTGGGAACAGCAATGGCCCTGACCTTAGAGGGTGGCCATGAGGATTCTGTGTGTCACTGCATGGGAGGAGCCATGAACGCTACACCAGTCAAAGCAGGTTCTCAGCACAGGTTACTCATGGAGCCCACCACCACCGTCATCGCCATGGCCAATATCAGCATCAACACCATCAACACCAGGGCAACATCAGCATGACCACCACCGTCATCACCATGATCAACATCAACATCACCACCACTATCAATGCCATGGCCAACATCAGCATGACCACTGTCATCGCCGTGGCCATCGCTGCTGTCACAAGTGTTATTTAGAAGACATTTACATCTTTGCAACAGACCCAGGGTAGGCTGGCATGTCTGTGATGCCTGGAAAGCCTCAGGTGCCTCCTCTGCCTCCCTGGGTCCAGGCTCCAATTGTCAGCCTGCCTCGCTCAGGACACCCTGGCCTCTCCCAGCTCTGCGTCAGAGGCCCTTGACTTGGGGGAGAGCAGACACTTCCCAGGAGGAGCTCACGCTGAGCGCAGCTGGGTTGGGCTGCAGACTCCTCCTGGCTTCTCTCTTTGCCAGGGCATCTCACAATCCTCCTCCTTCTTCGGGCCGAGTCCCCTGAGCTTGCTCTATTGCCCAGGGCTGTCCCCCCTTGCTTTGGCAGGGCTTGCTCATCTGCACAGTGCGGTGTGCACTGTGAGCAGAGCTCAGCAGAAGATGGTGGAGATCTAACTGTCTCATGTTAAGAGAACTGGTAAGTAAAGTCTCATGTACACACCCCCAGCTACCATGCAGCCATTAGAAACACGGGCCACCTCTCATCCATGTGGAAACAAAAGTCTTTTTTTTTTACCCTATGAGATCTTGGTCTTAACTTCTCATTTCAGTGGAAATAAGTGGATTTTTGGTGTTATCCACAATGAGTTTAAATGACATTTAAAATGTCTTTAGAGATAGCACACTATAATTCTGTATTGTAACCAAATGCTGAGTTCACAGAGAGGCATGGCAATGGTCTGATATATGATAGATCTATGTCTAAACAGAGCCTTTCCAATAAACAGAAAAAAAGTTCTGAGCGAGAAAAGAGCTTGTTTATAATGTTTACCTCATTCTTAGTGGGACATAAAATAATAGCCACCTTATCATTGTACCATATGGTCATAGAACACAGTACATAAGGCCTTTGTGATACCACAACAACTTTGTCAGAATACCTTAAATGGCAAATATACTATGATCACAATTGAAAGAATGCAACACTAAGTAAAACAGGACATAGAAAAGAAAGACTAGAAAACAAAAAAGAAAGGAAGGAAGGAAGGAGTGAGGAAGAGCCCAGGTCCATGGGCCTGGGTCTGGAGGGTGAGTGGTGGGACCCTCGCGAACCTGCTGCACTGATCATCAGGTAGGCGCCCCCACCCCTGCGGCCACATCTAGAGGCGAGAGCACTGTGGGGCACAGCCCCCAGGATAAGGAGGGAGCTGCACCCTCTCCTCTCACCACCAGAGGGGAAGCCTGGAGGGGCAGCTGGAGGCTGCCGCAGGAAGTGCTCAAGAAGGAAAAGGCAGAGGCAGCCAGAGGATGCTGGAGAGGGCAGGTGAGTGGAGGGGGCACCAGCGCAAGGGGAGAGGAAGCCTGGGTGAAGGTGAAGAAGGCCAAAGAGGAAGGTGGGATGGGTGAGGGTGCTGACGCACATCTGTCCCCAGACGCACTGGCCTCATCTATCTATCCCCACCCCTGAAAGAAGAGTAAGGGCCCTCAAAAGACAGAACTCGTGGAAGTCCAGGAGTGGCTCAAGAGGACAGTTCTGGGACCCATCCTGCCTGCACACAAGTCCTCGGCCTCAGGTTATGTGTAGAACAAGGACATGTGGCACTCGCTGTGTGAGGCGGTTGGGAGGATTCGAACTCTTCTCCCAGGTAAACGGCCAGGGATGCTGCGTGGAGCACAAGGAGCACCAAGTGCCTGCTTCCTGCTGAGACATTACCATCTTCATCACCCACCGCTGTAGTCACCGTGATTTTATTTAGAGGGTAATATTTATATCTTTGTAAAAGACCAATAGCTTTTGGATAGTCGTAAGAATACATGTATGTTTACAGAGGAAGCACACAAAGCATGGAGTCATCACTCCCCAGGGGCCTGGCCATCTACACCTGGCAGCACTAGGCCATGACCTGCAGCAGCTCTTGAACAGATGTGGCCTCCCTGGAGAGGACGGCAGTGGGTGGCAGAGGAGTGGGGAGAAAAGCAGGATGGAGGCAGGCCCAGGGCTCATGGCAGGGCGGACTGAGTATATCTGAGACCCGCAGCCAAGCTCCCTCCTGTCCTTGCAGCTTTCAAACGCTGAGATGCAGAATTTCTGAAACAGGTCTCTTGATAGCCGAGTGTCCAGCGGCCAGCTGACGTGAAAGGGTTCTGGGCACAGGGATCGGCACAAGCCAGGGTCCCCGCAAACCCCACGGTACCTCAGTTGGGGCAAACATCACTTCCTGTCCTGATGCACCTTTCAGAAAGGACAAGGCTAGTTTTACTCTAGAAGGTCAGAGTGTCATTAAGGACATTCTGCTCCTTTGGAGGCTGTTGATGAAAAAGGTTCCTCAGGCGTGGAGGCTGGCGAGGATCCTGGGCTTCCCACTGGACCCAGAGGCAGGTCCAGTTTCCCACCTGGCCCTGAGGCTCTGGGCAACATCGTCCACACACTCCACTGGGCTCTCTGACGCCCCCAGCCCCAAGGCAGCCAGACAGAGCTTTTGAGAACACCATTGGGCCCTGTCAGCCCCCTGCTTGGGTCCCTTCCGTGGGTTCTTTTACTCCCTGAGAATTAAATCCTAGCTGGAATCCACGCCTAAGCCCCAGGCCACTTCACCATACAGGTCCTTCTGTGTTCTGTCCCATCAAGAGGCCACATTCCTTAAGATGGGGACCTTTTTGGTTTTGACTCACTTATTAACTTACTCCAGCACTTAGTGTGCCATTCACAGGTCGAGAGCTCAAGGAGCTGAGCAATCAGTTAATCAGCTCACGAATGAGTACACATGGCCTTCTTGGGCTGGAGAAGACAGTGCTCTCTGGATCCTCCTCCCTGACCCCAGCCTCCAGAGGTGAAAGGAGGCTGTTGGGGATGTCTTGTCCTGGGAAGAGAGCCCCCAGAGTCTCTTCCCAGAGGAGAGGCAGACAGAAGAGCCTTACTCCATGCTGTAGGACCCCAGGGGTCTGCCAGGGACTTGAAGTACCTGGAACTCTGGTCATACCATTCATTTATTTAAACTAAAACAAAAACACAAAACAAAGAACCAAAACCTGAGCATGGAGTTTCCACTGGACACTGTCACTCACCATGTTCCAGAGCGGCTGGCACCAAAAGAGGGCTGGCCTGGTGGCTCCCTACCACCGCTTCATGCCTATAACCCATGCCTTTGTTTTAAGCTGCCATAGGAGGTGCAGAGCTGTAAGGGACAACACGCGATGCCACATAGTTCCCAAGGCCCTTCCCCTCTCTCTCCTTCCATGGGGCCACACAGGGCACACAGTGAGAACCTCAGGGGACAGCCCGCCTCTGCCACCTGCTTGGCTTGACATATCTGGTTAAGGGAACAAGCTCCTGGATCGACTGACTACATGGGGTCCTGGTTCCACCCACGAGCTGTGGGGGCTGGGGCCGGCTGCTAACCTTCACTCTTCACTCTTAAAGTGGAGATGAAAATACATCGCATTCATAGCATTATAGGGCTGAAGGGACCTGTGCCAGTGTCAGCCATCCTTGGCAGGAGCACAGAGCCCATTTCTGGGTCTTAATATCTCATTTTTAATAAATGAGACAGGTTGGAGCCACGTGTGTGTTTCCCAGTGGTGGGGTATGTGGGAGGGATGCTTTTAGGTGATGCTGTGGTCTCTGTGAATCTCTTCCAGCTGTAACATTCCATGAGAAGATTAAGGTCATTGGTTTAATTCAGACCTGTCAAACCCCCAAAATAGCTGGAGATGTCAAGTAGGATTTGGGATGAATCAAACAGGTCACAACCAAGTTGGGGGGAGGGCATCATATCCCTGTCAAGTGCCACCTGGTGGGAAATAGCACTCTGCAGGGTAAATGTGGGTGTTTCCTGGAAGAGCTGACCTGGAGCCGGAAGGATGCCAGGGGTGTACCCGCCAAGGATTAGGGTTCCCTTCCCGTGCACAGGACAGAAAGGGCTCAGGGCTGGGGAAAGCAGTGCAGTCAGTCACAGGATTTCCCAAGAGAAGTCTTCCTCCAGAGCCATCTGCAAACCTCCCAGTGAACACGCAGGCAGGGCCGGGACAATGAGTGGGCTCCCCTTTCACCTACTGAGAAACCAGCGGAGAAGCTGCTGAACTAAATGACTCTTGAGACCGCACCTTGAATCTCATACCTTGAATTTCTATTGCGTCGGTCTTCTGAGAAGCTAGGAACACTCACCCCCATTGTGAAATGACTTGGCCCTGTCCTCACAGTCATACCGAGACCAGGATTAGGGCATGGGCATGTGACACCCTGGTCAATAACACAGGGGTGATCACGTCGAGATCCAGCATGATGTAAATCCTGGCATGTTTATTAGCCCGTGGTCAAGCTGTCACCCTGTTCTTCACTGAGGCAGAAGTCAGTTACCAATCACTGAAGCGGAGGAGGCCAGGGGCGTGAATGGGTAAACCGGGAAACAGGCAGCCTGGTGTGGCTGGGAACCAGGCTTGCCCCCATCTAACTGTAAACCTAAGCCGTGCCTTGGAGGGGTGGTCACCCACTGGACTCTCAGACTCCAGTAGAGAGACCTTTGGACTCTTCTGGCACAAGGGCTTTCTCGGCCCCGTGCTCCTGTCTGCATGTGCCTGCCTGTCCCCTCTCAGGACCAACAGCTCTCAGGAGGCCCCTGACGACCAGGCCTCTCTAGGAGCAGGCACCGTGCATTTTATGTCTGAATTTGCAGTGCCTATACAGTGCGGCCCAATGTGACAGCCACTAGGGAAATCTATTTAAATTATTTAAATTGAATTAAATTGAATTAGGCGTTCAGTCCCTTGGCCATGCTAGCCACATTTCAAGTGCTCGGTGGCTACGTGTGACTGAGGCCCTGGACGGGTCAGGCAGACATTTCCAGAAGGTACTTTGATTCATCAGAGCAAGTCCTGCTGGGCAGTGTGGACACGAGGCAGGCAGAGTCAAGGTCAATGTCGACTGTGTAGGCAGAGGGAGGGGAGAGGAGCGAGAGCAACAGCTTGAGGGAAACAGAAACCAAAAACAAAGTCCTTAATGCATAAGGTCGGAAACTTTCCTGAAGGGAACTTCATTCCCAATTGTTCTTATTTTCTTCAAATTTAACTTAAAATTGCATGTAAAGTTTGAACAGATACATGCTGTCTAACGACAGGGCTGGGTGGCTAAAGGTCCACACGGACTTGAAACTGATGCGATCTGTTCTCTCTGCCTGGCACACACTGCTGGAGCCACAGGGGCCTTTGGGTCAGGGTTCCTGGGCATCGGCTGGCAAGCATGGTTAGCGGATCACGATATTTAATCTTAATATTTAATTCTCACAATAATTCCTTGAATTCCCAAAGTACAGAGGAGGAAATTGAAGAGGAGGAGGAGGCCTGGATTGGCCCATGTCAGAAAGTAAGCAAGTGTCCCAGGTAAGACTAGAGGTCAGAGGCCTGACCCTGGATGCCAGGGTCCCAACCACTCTGCTGAGTGAGATCTAGAGAAGACCTAGAAGGAAGGATTCTGAAAGTGCTGGATCATTTCTTTCAACCAGGCTGCGTATCCCCCTCTCTCCCCTCTGCTCCCCTACAGTCTTGTGAGCTTGGAACCTGGATTAGGGGTTTCTGAGGTAGTGGTCATGGTGTCCTCCTGGAGGCCAAAGGCTACCAGGGAGACTATCTATGGGACAGCTGCGTCCTGAAGAGAAAAGTAAACAGGGAAGCCAGTGTCATCACATGGACCTGTGTTTAGAGCGCTGGGGGCCCGACACTGGCCTTGACTCTCAAAGGCCCGGGCTCCTGAAGAGGCTCATGGTATTAGATTTACCAGTGTCCAACAAGGCAGTGCTAACGGGGAGGAACACATCCACTCGTGGTTCAGTAGAAAGTAGGAGCCAAATGCCAACGCGCCACTGGCTAAACGAAAGGTAGAAATGCAGAGAAAAAATAAAACTGCCAGGGTAACGAGGCTAGTGACTACTATAGTAATACACCTTGTGTGACGGGCACCTGTCCCCTGTGTGCAGCACTGCTGGGGCCATATTGCTAAGGCTCACGCCCCGTCCATGAGGAAGAAATTTTCATCCTACGTGGAGCGGGGGTGGAGGGAGTTAAAGACCATGCTCTCGCCAGTGCAGAAGGGCTGAATGGTCTGGAGCCCTTGACCTACCCAGAGAGTGCCACAGCGGCTTCTCTGTTCCAGTGAGAGGCGAGGGACGAGGAGGACAAGTTCTTGGGGTAGACAAGCCACGAAAGAACATCATCTCAGGCAAAAGTCAGGCCTCATTTCACCCATCAAAAAGCTGCCCCCAAACTACAGGGGTGGAGTAGCGTGGGGTGGGGTGGGTGCAACTCTCAAGGGCTTTGCCATGAATAGTGAAAACACTCATAAGCGGCAAACCCATGAGATATTTTTGTTTCATACTATTATTAGCAAGAGCTGAATATAGTCCCGATAATCTTTCAGTTCAATGAACAAGCAGAAGAGAGAGGAGCCAGCAAAGCAGAGGAATTGAAGTATTTCAGGAACCAGACCCTTCTAAAAATATGAGAATGCTGGATGGCAGGAGTTGAGGCCGTGTCTTCCATCCTCTGAAGCCTGACGTGGCTCCCTTCCGGGTCAGCGACGAGGCTGGGAGGTCTCCCTCTGTCTGCCCGCCTCGCCTATCTTTCCAGGCTCACCTGGAGCCCCTCCCCCTACACAAACTAGACCCAGTAGGCTCCTGGGACCCCTGGATGCATTGATGGCTTTGCTCTTCCTGAGCTTCTTCAGGCTCACGCCTCTGCAGCCACAGCCCTTCCCTGCCTTTTGATCGAAACAAGAATCCACTTATCTTCCTGGCATCCTTCAAATGTGGCCACCTGTACGAAATCTCCCCTGACTCCCCATGCTGGATGCATTGGTCTCTTGGGGCCCTGCTCCTTTGACCTCTGCAGCACATGAGTCCCATGCTCTCTTTACTTGTACATGACCGTCTCCTTCTCAAGACCTTAGAGTGCTACGGGCAAAGGTGACGTCCAGTTTATCTTTGTACTTAGTTGTAAATATTTGCCAAATGAGGAAACAGATCTCTTGGATGCTCGTGGGACAGGAAGAACAGAGGATCTTCTGGGGGCACCTGCCAGTCCAGAACAATGCAGAGTGCCAAGGATTGCCGCTAACTATCACATGCCCACGTGTATTCCAAGGAGCCAGCTAGAGAACTAAGAGGAGACGGAAACATGGATTCCAACACCTTCCTAAGGCAGCCCTCTGCTGAGTTCAAGTCTCCAGACCTTGCCCAGAAGGGCCTGGTATGGCTTCCTCCAAGGAACAGGAAATCCTTAAGAGAGGTGTGCACACCAGTACATCCATCCACGTGCCATTTTAAACACTTGGAAAGGATCTCACTTCAGCTTTCAGAATCATATTTTCAAATTCTGTTAAAGGCTTGGGTAAAATGTGTTTAATTCAAATGGTGGATCTTCCATACAAGTATGTGAAGTATGCCAACAAAGGTTGAGTACAATAATTATTTTGCAGCCAAGCTTGCTGTACATAATTCACATGCAAAGTACTGACTGATCCCAATTAGCTCAGACTTGTTTTTGCTTTTCTTTGTATGCTGCCTCCTGCCCACCTTCCTGGGACTCCTCCTTTAGGGTTATTTGTTCAGACTTCAGCTCCAGACACACCACTGTGATTTCCTTTTTAATAAACACTATCCAGTGAGGAGCGGAAAACAATGTGAGGCACCTGCACTCTATTATAACTTCTCTTCCACCCACGAGCACGGAGCTATGAATAAGTGAGAACCACCAGCCTGAGAATAGTAACAGCGTTTTCCCATAAACACAGCATCATAAAACCTCAGCTAACATGAAGGACAAAGTCCCCCTGCCCCTCTGTTCCAAACGTGGCTGGAATGTCACTGGGAGAGCCAAATGTCTGCTGTCTGCCGTGGCCCATGACTTAGCCGTGGGTGGGACCACAGACAGGACTCCCCACGCTAGGAAACAGCTGGACATTCCTGCAACCTTAGGAATGGGGAGTGCTAATTAGTGACAGTTCAGGAGCTGGATGGAGAAGGGTGGGGCTCGTTAAAGACCTTGCCCTCCCCTGTTGGAGGAGGGCTGGGTAGTTTCCAAGCAGCTGGGAGTTGCAGGGGAGAGGACATGGAGCATGGAATCAGAAAACAGGCATCTGGCTCCATCTTATTCAGATAACAAATACCTATTCAGTGCCCACTCTATGTGCAAGAGATGTTGTGGGTGGTGAGGAAGCTCTGGGGACAGAACGGTCCCAGGTCTCTGGCCACTCACAAACAGTGCCACCTTGAGCCAGGCACCTAATGTGGTTGAGCTGCTTCCCACCTGCACCTGGGCCAAAGTCACACCCGAGTCTCAGCTGCTCCAAGCCCAGAATGAGCTGGTAGTAGTCACGGGGTGATAAGTGTCACCACTTTTTTATGTATTTCGTTAATTTTCCTCCAAAGTGTTCATTAAGGCAAAGACAGTAACCTCACAGTGCAGGGCACGGCACACATGGCCTTCACCAAGTGACCCAGATGAGCACTTCCTGAGAGAAGACACATGCACACCGTTAGTCCCCGTCAAGATGCCCACAGGAGGGAACACCAATGTCCTGTCTGTGTGACTCTGATTCTTAAATGCTCTGTACTATCGTAAAACATATATAATACACAATTGCCAATTCAATCATTTTAAAGTACATAATGCAGAGGCATTAATTACCTTCAGGATATTGTGCAACAAGCACTATTTCCAAATTTGTTCACCACCCCAGATAGAAGAATAACCACTTTGAGCATGCATTTACATTGGACCCAGCAGTTCTTTGGCCTCAGCGGAGGTTGGAGTTTGGCGGTTGGGGATTGAGGTTGGGCGTTGGAGACTGGATGGTTATAGCAGCTTCCTAAACAGGATGCTGCTTCAGACCTCACCATGTTCCATCCCTCCAATCCATATAACACAGCAACCAGAGTGGTCCTTTGGAGAGTTGAGTCAGTTCTGGTAACTTCTATGCTGAAGGCTCTCCAAAAGGATTCCCATCTTTTTAACATATACGTTCTAGCCAAATGCTAATTTCCAGGCACCCTCTCATCCCTTTGTTCACATCTGCTGTGTTGGATCTGGCTGCTTTGCTATTCTTCAAGCATGCCATGCCAGATGTGACCTCAGGGTCTTTGCATCTGCTGTTCTCTCTGCCTGGAGTGCTCTGCAACCAGCTAGCACTTTCTTCAGGTCTCTACTCAAATGATACCTTTCTGGAGAGGCCATCCTTCTATCAAACAGCACACCTGACACTTCTAATCCTCCTCTCTTTCTGCTTATTTCCCCACAGCACTTACGAGCATCTGTCCCAACCATCAACAGCCTACCCCTTGGAGTGAGATCTAGCGGCACTGCCCTGCTTGGAACCAAACAGTCCCTTTGCCAGCTGGCACCATGTCAAGCTCTGCCAGTAGAGGGCACTGGAGGGACACGGAGGCCTCAGGTTCTGGTCAGGAGCTCTCTCAGAAGGCACCACCCTGTGGGCAGCCTCCTCTTTCTCCAGAAAGGAAACTTTTCAACACACTGCTCCACCTGGCAGATTTCTGGAGGCTTCCAGGGTAGGACAGCACCACAGACATCCTTCTCTGGCACTATAACGATTCCTACCTTCACAGGGTCCCGTGGACAATGGCCTGGTCTGGACCCAGTTGTGGCAGGTGGGGCTGTTGACCTGTTCCCTCCTTGGGCACACAGACACACCTCTCAGGGTAGTGGCTGCTCCCAAATCTGCTTTCCTGGACTGTTGAGAGTTCCTCACCTCTTATTAACTGATACCTTATTGTAGGTAATAATTCTTAATATTAAACTTTGCCTGTTAAAATTACTATGTAGATTCCGTCTCCTCACCGGATCCTGACTGACAGGAAAAAAAAAAAAAAGGAAGAAATAGGGGCATTTCAGTGAATCAACTGTATTTGTTAATTACCCCTATTTCATCCTCACCCCGCCCAGAATGCAAGTAGGACTCTGTTTGTTGACTACTTACTCTACTCCCATGGCAAGAGCAGGCTCCACGTGGCACAGGCACAGGGGGATCTTTGCAGGTGAGCAGGAAGGAAGTAAGAGAGGAGGACATTTAGGAACAAAGGCAGGCTTGGAGGGAAAACAGGAAAAGGGACAAGAGCAGATGGGGTGGAATGGATGAATGGATGGATGGAAGGAAGGTGACCTCCCAACTCCCAGGTGGTAATAGATGGCACCTGGTGGTGGGCTAAGCCCTCATAAAATAGTAACTCATTATGTCTTTGTAGCCCTTATAAAACTTGTATTGGACCTTTGCATTCTTCTACCAATTGTTCAGAATATCGAAGTACTTCACTGTCAAATGCCAGAGCCTAAGAACAGGGACTAGTCCTGTGAATTTCTTGGGGAAAAAATGTAGCAGAAATTGAAATAGAAAAGTATTTGGAGGTTTTAGATACTTGCTTTTATTCTGATGATAAAAAAAAAAAAAATGGACAGAAGTGACCTGCTTCCCCGTCCATGGTGCAGTGTCTCCCGCCATGGGCAGTGGTGGTGACGGATCACGTCCCATTTCTCTAATTGGAAAGAACTATCAGGGTCAGCACCTGATTTCTAGTGAGGATATTCACTTTCTCACCCTTCAGAAAGGCTCACCCAGCAAGCTGTATGGCAAGCATTTCAAGAAAGCATAAAGCACGTCTGATAATTAAAACGCTCAGTAATTAGAGTATCAAACAACACTCAAATCTACCGAGTTAATTTCATAACCTCAGAAAATTCCAAAGAAAAATTCTTTGGAGATGAAGAGGCTCTAAAGGATTTACTTCTTTATTTTTGACTTCTCCGTCCTTTTTGGCTTGCTTGAGATTTCACTCTCCTTCAACTTTTTTTCCCGCTATGGCCCACTTAGTTAAGCATTATACTGGCTTTACTGGTTGACTTACAAAAGAAACCAGAGAGAAAACTGCAAAATCCCAAAGCCAAGAATTACAATTACCTAGTAAAACACATAATAAGGATATAATGCCGCTAATGAAAGAGCACAGGCCGTGTAACACCAGCCTCCCCGACGTAAATAACAACTGTCTATTTCAATTACTGTTTTCTTTTTACCTCAAATTCTAAACAGCACCAGAAGAAATTAGCACCATCAAACCTCGTGGTGCTGGAATATAGCCATGAACCAAAAGAACACAAGAAAAAAAGGCCTCTGAGTGTCAAAAATGGACACAACTTTCTCCAAAGGAAGATGTGTGGGAGGCCAATATACACATAAGGAGACGCTGGACCTTGCTGGTCATCAGGGAAACGCAAACCAGTTCTACTTCCTACCCACTAAGATGGCTAAATTAACAAGAATAAAAGGAGAAAGAATAATGAGTGTCGAATAAGATGTGGAGAAATTGGAAATGTGGAGAAACTGGAAATTGGTACTTCCATTCATTGCTGTTAGGGATGTAAAATAATGCAGTCGCTGTTGAAAAGGGTTAGGCAGTTCCTAAAGAGGAACCATCATATGACCTAGCGATTTCACTCCCAGCTATTTTCCCAAAGGAACCGAAAGTAGAGATCTGAACAGATATTTGTATGACAATGTTCCTAACAGCACGATTCACACTAGCACAAAGCCAGAAGCAGATATCTGTAAGAGAATGAATGGATAAACAGAATGCGATCTCTACACACAATGAAAAATTACTGCACCGTAAAAAGGAATGCGATTTTGATATATGCTATAACATGGATGGGCTTTGGAGACGTTACGCTAAGTGAAATAAACCAGACCCAAAAGGACAAATAGTATGTGTCTCCATGTATGTGTGGTAACCAGAATAGGCAAAGTCACTGAAATAGAAAGTAGAATAGAGGTCATCAGGGGCTCAGGTGGTAGGAAAGGGGGAACTGTTTAATGGGTACAGAGTGTATGTTAGGGATGATGAAAAACTTTTTAAGTATGTACTACTCCCCGCTTGTCAATTAGTGGACATGTTGCAAAACCCCCACTAGATGCCTGAAAACATAGATAATGCCAAACCCTATGTGCAAGCACTGTTGTACCATGACAATTCATTTGATAGTCAAGATGGCTACGGAATGGCTAATGGGTGGGTAGCATATATGGCTTGGATATGCTGGACAAAGGGATGATTCATGTTCTGGGTAAGACAGAGTGGGACCGCGAGTAACTTCCCCATGCTACTCCAAATGGCATGCAATTTAAAACTTATAAGTTGCTTATTTTTGGTATCTTTCATTTAGTATTTTTAGATCACAGTTGACCATGAGTAACTGAAACCATGCAACACAAAACTATAAATAAGGAGGAACTCGTGTAGGGAGGGGGGAAGGTTATACACTGTGACAGTATTTAATGCCACTGAACTGCACACTTTCAAGTGGTTAAAATGATAAATATTATTTATATATTTTAACACAATATGTATTTTAACACACACACACACACACACACACACACACTGCATGCCACACAACCTGAGCAATCCAATCCACAGGACATCCTTGAAAGGCCCTGATTGTCAAGCTACAAGTTTCCTTGGACCTCTGACACAAAGCTCTTGCTCCTATCCTACTTGCTCTGAAACTGACCATGGCACTTTATGCCTAGATGTTAAACTTTTCTGTGAAGACCCGTGGCTCTCCAGCTGGACTTCTTGGACACACTCATACTTCAGTCATAGTGATTGGGAACTCTATTGCCCCTCTCTCCTCACAACCAACGCACACCCACCTCGGGTGAATTTTGACCTCCTCGATGCCGCTCAGATCTGAGCTGTGCTCCCCATTCCCTTTGGTCCCACCATTCAGGAGCAAGCACAGTGGTAGGTTTTCTTCTGCTGGGATGATTTTTGCCCTGTAAACCTCACGACCTCAGGAAATAGGTGCTAGAATTGCCCTTATTTTGCAGATGGGGAAACTGACACCTAGACAGCCTCAAGCAAGTGCAAGGTTATAAGAGATCATAAGGAAGATCTATGGAATGGGAACTAGGCAGCGCACTTCTCAACCCACATTGCTTAAGGCACATGAGTGAGAGAACAGATGAAGGAAGAAGGGACAGAAAGTATGGAGAAGCTGGTAACTGGGTGGGGTGTGGAAGCCACCCTGATCCTCTGAACCTACTCCCAGAAGAGGCATGTCTCCTCCCAGTAATGAAGTTCCTTTCAACATGAGGGCACGAGTGCCTGCCGAGTGGGCTTGCAGGCAGGCCTCTTGGGTCAGGTCACAAGCAGTCAGGGTTTCCCAGCTTCTGATACGCTGACTGAAAAGCATCACTGGCTGGACTAGATGGCGGCCTCCCTCCTCAGGGAACAACTCTTTCTGGGAGGAACATAGAGCTGTTTGACAACACCCATCCACATTTTGGAACAGGCAAGGGCTGGAAGATGGAAAACAACATGGCGCCCCTTGAACTGCTGAGTGCGAGAGAAGCACAGTGACTTTTCAGCAAAGATAGGGAAATGATTTTTATGCTGGAGCACCAGCTGATCCTACTCAGATGGCCACTTCTGGATCCCTCAGAGCAAATATTTCTCATATCCTGTGCAGCTGGTGCCACTCCAAGCACAATCCGGGCAGAGGTCCAACACACATCCCAGCATGCACTGGATGAAAGGCAGAGGGAGACCAGAACTTCACTGGCTCAAGGCTTCTGGGGTCTGCACGATTCCATACAGACCCATCAAAAACTCTGTGGGACAATTAGAAGAGAGATAGCTTCACTATGCCAACAGATAGGCTACAGATTAATTAAACATTGGTAGAATCAGTCAAAATCAGATGAGTGAAGAGAATGATCAAAAAGAATTCAGACAACATGCATGGGTACCAAAGAACAATTCTGTTCAACAAATATTTCATGAGCACCTACCATGTGCAGAGCTAGGTGCTGAGAATGCAACAGTGACCAGGACAGGCTTTGCTTCCAAGGCTGCAACTGAACAGTGAAATATTTTGTGCTTGAGAGATTTAGTTTTCTTTCGCTCTATGTTAAAAAAAAAAAAGTGCTCGTGTCTCCACTTGCTATATAGATGCTGGATGCTTCTTTGGACTATGAATTCCTGGAGGTCAAAAGATAGTCTGGTCTTGGTACATAGTAGTACTAAGAGTACTAGCTGAATAGAGATGACCAAATGCTCTACTAAACCAGTAAGGGTAGAAGAAGAACTCACAGGAAAATGAGAACATATTTTGAATTGATGAAATCACAAATATAAAATACCAAAATTGGTGGGTTTCAGGTAATGCAGTACTTAAAGGGAAATGTATAGCTTTGTAAGACCCATATAAATCAGGCCATATGACCAATGGCTTTCTGACCTTTTAGTGATGACTTCAGGTATAGGGACCATTTTTGGAAATTCAGCTTCACATCCTCAGAGTCCAGAACGTGTTGTGGCACAGAGTAGACACTCAGTAAATACCCACTTTAATTCCATCAAAGTGTCTCAGTGTGAGTCCTAGAAGTCATCCTCAGTTGCCTTTCTGCCTTTGGAAGACTACTGCTCATCATGTTCCACTGCCTGACAAACCCATCCTGTTCTTTCGCCATTACTGTTCGCTATTGGGTACTTAGCCTTCAATAATAACCAACACTACAGCTGAGTGCCATCTACTATGTGAGTCCTTCACAAGTATCATCTCATTTATTCTGCATAACAAGCAGGTGCTATGATTAGAGATAAAGAAACCGAGGCCCAGAGAAGTAAAGTAACTTGCCCCACATCACACAGCTGGAATGTAGAAGAATTGGGCCTCGAAAGCAGACAGTGGAGATTGAGAGGTGCTATTCTCAATCACAGGGGGTTCCGGCTTCCCACTCAGCTCAGGAATCAGCGCCAACAGAGAGTCTTCTCAGTCAAGTGCCCTCGTCTGTGCCCTCTGAGCACCCTGGGTCTGCTGTTCCACTGCACTATGACCCAGGATGGCACCCTGCTGCCCTGTGCTCTGAGTTTTCTGTCTTTGTAGCCCTGCCATAGGCTCAGCACCCAGAGGATGCTCAGTTAATTATGATTTAACTCAGCAGGAGGCCAACAGCTCCTCTTCGGCTGTGCCCACGAGTCATCTGGAGAATTCTGTTATTGTTGTCACTTGGCAGGTTTGAGGCCAGGTCTCAGAGTCTGCATTCCTGACAAATGCCCAGCAGATGCCAAAGCTGCTGGTCCATGGACCTGACCTTGACTAGTAAGGAGGCAGATGAAGACCTTGACTAGTAAGGGACACAATTCAAGGGCAAAGCTGCTCTGGGTTCCTAGCAGAAGAAGCTCCCAATCTGTGACCCTGGACAAGTCAATTTACTACCTTGGTCTTGATTTCCTAATCTATGAAATGGGAACAATTATACCTACCTTACAGGGTTAATGTCAAGGGATATGAAATCAGATAACTTTAGCAAAAGGTCAGTACAGATTTAACACCAAAGAGAAAACAATTATTTAATCTGAGGAAGTTTCATGAAATTGTTGGTTTATCCCCCTTGCAGTTGCTCAAACCTTCACAGGCTGAATCCCGCCTTCTCTACAAGCTGACCTCTCGTGTGTGCGTGCACCCAGAAACACAGCTCCGAGGACTGGTTTCAAGTCAGTCTGCGTTGGGTCGGCTGGATCGTGTGGTTTTCCTCCCTAATTTGTTGACAGATTCTCTTTCTCCTCATACCAAGGGGGTTGACACCCAGATCCAAACAGGAATGTGGGATTTTGAAGATGACCTTATGGTGCCACAGATGAGATTTCCAAAAGCCAAGGGTGTTTCTTGTCAGACTAAACAGGGTGGCCCGGGCGTCAGGAGGAACCCAAGGATGTCAGCCGTGCTAAACAAACCAATCTCTTTCAGACCAGTGAGAGTCCCGAGCCCACCACAAACCACAGGGAAGCTGCGGGGTAGCTGAGAGGAGAAAGGAGGCAGAACACCCACCTGGCTGTGACAACTACCTGGAATTAACAACATCATTCTCTTTTCCCAGCGTGTAGTTTGATCCTCATCTACTTTGGCAAATCATATTGATCTTCCCTTTATGATGGAGACAGAAAGCTTCCTTTCAAACCAAAGTTAATAAATCTATGAAGGGATCTAAAGAAAATTTTCAATATTAATGAAAACTTAAATGTTTGAAATATTAATTAAATACTATGGGCAGGTAGTGAGGGTGGGAGGAGGCTGACGGAGGTTTGGATATTTGATGGGACATCGGTGCATGTGCCGATTGTGGCCCCCACAAAATCCTATGTCAAAATCCTAATCCCCTTGGTGATGGCGTTAGGAGATGGAGCTCTGGGAGGTGACAGGTGGGGTACAAGAACCCATATGGATGGGACTAGTGCCCTTAGGAGAAGAGGTGGAAGGGCTCCTCTCCCTCTCTCTGCTGTGAGATGGCAGCAATCTGGGATCCAGATGAGGGCCCTTCACAAAAACGTGACCATACTGGCCCCCTGACCCCAGATTTCCAGCTTCTAGAACCGCGTGAGACGGACGTCTGCTCTTTTGGCCACCCAGAGGATGGCGTTGCTGTAACAGCAGCCTGAACTGGGACCATCAGCTCCAATACAGACCTCTGATGGTCATGAGCTTATCTGTGCTCCTTCATGGAACAGGCTGGCACCAGAGACATCGCCACCTGAAAGGCTTCCAGGGAGGCCTCAGGGGTCATTACCCACACTGTTAACTGCAAGGTGTGTCGTGTCCTTAGCCGATGGCCCTCTCTTCACAGCACCCTGCAGACCTCATGGTAAGAGACACCCAGACTCATCAATGCTACTTAGTGAGGCAAGAAAGCATGCAGCCCATTTTAGAAAGACTGAAACTAAAACAAAGTTAAATATTTATAATATGACACTTTCACAGGATTAGCCCAACTATTCGTTAAACAGTTAAACCCCAACTACTTGCAGAATTTTGCTTTCTCAACTGGCTCATGCAGCCAAGGTCTCTGCCACACTAACACGTTGTATCATAAGCTGAGGAGGGAACAGGTCCAGAGGCTCTGGACAGCATCTGGGACAAGGCTGCATGGACCACAGCACACCTCGCTCTAGATGGGAGAATGCAGCAACTCGCTTTATGTAGTGCTGGAGAAACAGCCAGTAGTTTGGACTCTCGAAATGATCAGCTAAAGAACAGTTTCCCCAATGGTATTCGTTTTATATGAGTGGGAAAAAAATATCCCCATAGCAAGTGGCTTGAAACAATTAAAAATTATTATTTCACACAGATTTTCTATGGGTCAGAAATCTAAGAGCACCATAGCTGGGTGGTTCTGGCTCCGGGTAGCCAATGTCGTTCTTGTGTCAAGACTGAAGCCAACACTGCAGTCAGTCCTTTAAGACTTAATTTGCACTGAGGATCAGCTTCCCAGATGGCGCCCTCACCTGTCTACCAGCAGGAGGCCTCAGATCCTCTCCACCCAGCTCATCTCCACCGCCATGCTTGAATGTCCTTACAGAATGGGACACCCAGATTTTCCCAGAATGAGCGATCCAAGAGACAGGAAGGCAGACCTCAAGGTCTTTGGTGGCCCAGCCTCAGAAGCCACACATTCTGTTTTCTGTAACACCTCTTGTTTATGCAGGCCAGCGGTCTTCAGTGACAATGACCTTAATGTCATCAGAGAAGATGACCTTAGGATACAGCTGCTAAGAACTAAGAATCACAGGGCCACATTCCCCAGCGGGTAGTGGATCCCTTGCCCACCACCTCAACGCTAGGTACGGTAGTTGCTTAAGTATGATTTAGTGAAAGAATGAGTGAAATGAGGGGTGCTAGAAATAGTGAATTTCACCCAATCAGCACCAAGTGCCATTAACTAATGAAACACTCAGAGGAACACGGTTAAAGCCTTCTCAGAACACTAAAAATAATTTCTTCCCCCTACTTTCCTCTTGTGTTTGGCAGTCTATTTTGGCTAAGGTCCATCTTCTAATGGTCTAAGGTAAACTATTGCCTAACTAATCTATTTTTAGAATCCCAGACTAAGTAAACTCCAGAGCTTCCTGAGTTATGTCTGAGAGCCCCCGGAGTTCTGCCCTATCTCAACTGCCTTTGCTCTGGCTCCCGAAGCTGCTCGTATTACTGATTTTTTGGGGAGGAGGGAGTTCCAAATCCGCATTAAATAAACCCAGTTTTGAATGTGAACAAAACTGTCGGCAAACATGACATGCGCTTTACCACTTGCAGCAATAGGGCCACTGGAAAGAGAGACAAAGTGCACGTGTCCAAGAACCCTATTTGTCCAGGTGGTTGATACCGTAAGTTCAAGTTTTCCAAGAACTGTGCTCCTGTTTTATGCACTTCCTCCACCCTCTTTCCACCATTCTTCCCTTTTTCCATCAGAAAGCTGAAGGAGAGGTGAGTTCTGAGACTTCTCATGCACTTGGCTGCACAATTTAAAAGCTACTGTTAGAATAGTGGTCACTGGCAGCTAAGATGGGCTGGGGGTGGGGGTACACACAGGAAGGTTGGATAATGTGCACCAGAATATGCGTACATGGGAGGGACAAGTCCTAGTGCTCTACGGCAGGGTAAATTGCACAACCATTTATTATATATTTTATAAGAACTAGAAGCGTTCAAAAACCCCCAACACAAATTATAAATGTTTGAGATGGAAATGCTCATTATCCTGATTTGATCATGACACATTGTATACCCATGTTGAATTATTACACTGTACCTCATAATTGTAGAATTATGTGCCAATAAACAAATTACAGATACATACAAATTTTTAAAAATGCTACCTTCTTTTTCCCTTGCCGTAAAAAGGACTGAATCCAGGGGTGCTTTACTACTGAGCTACATCCCTGGTCCTTTTTATTTTGAGACAAGATCTCACTAAATTGCCCAGGCTGGCTTCAAACTTGTGATCCTCCTGCGTCAGCCACTTGTGTAGCTGAGATTACAGGTCTGTGTCACTGTGCTCTACCATTTTTTCCAGACTGAGGGTATGCCAGAAAACCATCATCCTAGACATGTGCTTTTCCCATTATTCAGTCCTAAGAACAACCCCGGGACACTGTAATAATTATAATATGACTAGTGCACGTGGGAGGAAAAGACTTGGGTGGTAATTTGAGGACCCCAGGCTGTTGGAGGGTGGAAGTGGATTCTGGTTTCAGGGTATGTTGAAGGACTTGTATGTTGCTGATGCAGGGGTGTTTGGGCAGTTATCCCCATGCCCTGCTTCAGGATGACATTCAATGTGTTTAACAGGTGGCATGCACCATTCTGAACACTCACAGGTCCTGTCCTGGGAGACTCCTCCTTCCCTACCAAAACAGCTAGTATTTCGTCGGGTGACAAATCCCCCAGGAATCCCAGTGGAATGTGGGGCACTTGAGGGTGTCAGAAAAGAGCTATTCAACAAACAGGCACTTGACATTATAACACCAGTGGGACACCCCAGCAGGCACTGGCTGAAGAACACTCCTGCTCATTACAAGGCCCCATCATCCCACTACAGAAGAAGGTGGTCCAAGGGACAGCAAGGTCTGCTGTGCCCGAGCCTGGGGTCGTGGGCCACCCAATGCATTTGTTATCATCTTCTGGAAAAGCCTGCCACACTCTGCCAGACTCCTGGGATCAGGTGCTTCAAGGGGAGGGAGGCCTCCTCACCTACGTGTTATTTGATAATATAAAGCTGTGGTGAGCTCTTCGTGGACAGCGCCCTGCTACCTGAGCATGGCCCTGTGACCCCAGCAGACCACAGCCCCTGAAGGACACTGTAAGATCTGATGCTGCATAGCAAGAGTTTTTCCCCCCTTTTTTCAAGAACTTAACAAAAACCCTGCAGTTGTTTGTGTTCAGGCTATGCTTACTAATTAAATTGCCCAATTTCCATGCTTTTGGATGTAATTAAACATCCAAAGGCAGCAACTCCGGTTGGTAAATGAGAAAATAATTTTTTTCTTTAATATATACCATTTGTGTGGAGAGGAGAAAAAGTTTAAGAATGGAATTCAAGAAGGGAAGGGAAAGGAATTGGAAGAGGTAAGAGAAGGCTGGCTTTCAAAGACTTTGCCAGTTCCTTTGAAACACTGATCATGGATTTCTCATTGGGATTGTCACTTGCTCATCAATAATGGTGACATGGCACTGACTGGCTGGCACACTGGTCTTGAGCTGTCAGACTTGGTGCCTGACTCCTGGAAATTCACTAAAACACCCATCAGTTGACTGGTGGGTCAGACCAGGGGAGTTGGGATGGCAGGGCAGGAAGTGAGGCTTCCATAGCCATCCAGTGATCTAGGATAGGGAGGAGGGCTTCTCCAGGGATCACAGAGAAAAGGGAAAAGTTTGGTCAAATCTATTTGTAATCATAGTGTACTAATATTTAGCAATGCTGAGAGTGATTACAAGGGTTCACATTAATGACAATTTAATAACCACCTGTTTTGACATCTCTCTCTCTCTTCTTGAGATGGTTGATTTGGATTGCATTAGACAGACTTTCTCCATCTCTGCTACTTATGAGCCATGTCACCTTGGAAAAGTTCTTCCAATTCTCTAACGAAAGAGGTGAACAACCTCTACAATGACAACTGCAAAACACTAGAGAAAAAAATTGAGGAAGACCTTAAAAGATGGAAAGATCTCCCATGTTCTTAGATAGGCAGAGTTATTATCAAAATGTGCATACTACCAAAAGCAATTCCCATCAAAATTCCAATGTTACTCTTCATAGAAATGGAAAAAAAGCACTCATGAAATTCATCTGGAAAAATAAGAGGCCCAGAAGAGCCAAAGCAATCCTTAGCAAGAAAAGCAATGCAAGAAACATCATAATCCCAGACCTTGAATTATACTACAGAGCTACAGTAACAAAAACGGCATAGTGTTAAGTGTTAGCAATGATAAGGCTATAATGCAGAAAAACACTGTAATACCACCTGCCAAGATAAAGACAAGTACCACTAGAGAAAAGGACTCAGAATTAACCCCACTGATATTTAGGCTGAAGTGTGCAGTCACGACCAGGTGGCCCCCAGCCAAGCTGGGACCAGGAAGAGTGCAACAGGAGGCTGACTCCTAGAATGCTAGGATGGCTAGCTAGGCTGGCTGTCCAGGACACTGTTTCTGATGAAATTCATTGGACACCACTTATCTTATAAAATTGTCCTGAAGATTAAACAAGATAGTGCATGTGAAGCCTTTAGCACAAAGTCACTTCTCCATAAAGATTAGCCAAATGCTTATCATCATGGGAAAACAGACAACAAACATGTTTACCTTACAGGTTTATTGTGGCTGTGGAGTGGGTTTTAAAAACTGTTGAATCTATTAGCTAAAATATGTTAGAAAGAATACTCTTATTTTAACCCAACACTTATGGAAAAATATACTGAGATTTCAAATCCTTCAACTGTTCAAAGGTATATTTGGACTCATGTGTCCAAGCGAATCCCTCAATGGTAGATGCTGCATGAAAGCTGTAGAGGGTTCTTTTATGGGTTGATACAACTGATTGGCAAGACTTGGTCTTTATTTGTTTTAAATAATCTAGGTCAGGTTTCATGTTCATTTCCTTGAGTGGATTCTGTACTCTTTTTTCTCCTCCTCCTCCTCCTCCTCTCTTTGACCTTTTTAAAGAAAAATGCTGGCCTTCTGCAGAGGTCCTGGGGCAACCCACTTCCACACAGAGGTGTGAGACAAGTCACCACTGAGTTGTTGTTCTTCGTTTGTGTGACCACTTCGTCTCTTGTCTTACTCTAAAACACAGGAATTTCTTTCTTTTCTTTTTTTCTATCACGACAAATCAGAATGTGGGCATAAACTCAGGTTATCATTTTCAACTCTGCAGAAACTGTGCCCTTAATCCATAGTTTACTCTCACATGCTCGTGTTTACATGTAGGTAAGTATAAGGCTGCTGGACTGACAGAGGGTGCTTTGATATCTTTGGTAAGGTCTATCCAGTGATACCAAATCATCTTGTCTTTATTTGTGGCTTGCTTGAGCAGGGATGTATATACACAAACACACACCCACATACCATAAATTCTTAGAATTATGCTCCCCAACAAAGGTGTATCAGTAAGCATCTGCTTTGTTTTAATTATATTGGTTAATGAGAACTCTTTTTGGCTCCCAGGAAACAGCCGAATTTAATGCTGGATGACATGAAATCGTCTAGGTTGCTGGTATATTCACCTCCTTTTTTATTCTAATACATTGTTTGAAATATAAAATAAATGTTTGTCTTTTGTATGTGCTGTGCCACCTCCTTATGAACCCCTGGACTTCACTCTGGAAGGAGAGGTGCTCTTTCCTCTCTCTGCCAGAAGTGGGACCTCTGAATCCCAACAGGGATTTTCTTTTCTCATTACATACCTAGGAGTCCTGGTGACAGCCCCCTAAGGACAGTGACAGGACAGCTATGCCACAGGGTGCCTGGCACTTCGGTGCTGCGGGGAATGGGGCTCTGCAGGAGGCAGAGGGAGAGGCGCTGCGCTGGCAGGACCGGTCTCCTCTCTCCTCTTCCTCCCCGGGAAGAACGCTGTGGCCCAGCTAGACCTCCCCCTCCACGGCTGCTGCTGACTCTCCTCTGCTCTCTCTCTTCCTCTTCTTCGACGCACAGAGGACTTTGTGCATCCCATGTGCCGTTCTGTGTTCTCTCGCAGGTGGCTCACTGTGGTCTCTTCACTACTGAGGGCAAAAGGGGAAGACACACAAGACGGCGAGAGGAGCAGATCCCAGCCGCCCTGCCAAACAGCATCGGGCTGTAAACAGGGGAGCACATGTCGTGGGCTGCTTGCTGTCTATTTCGAGGACCCTCAAAGTGAAGAAAGTCAAATTTGGTATTAAATAACCACCCAGGATGTGGTTGTCGGCCTGAGGTGTTAAGGGCAGCAGTTTATAAAAAGCTCGGATAAATATAGGAAGTACAGTTGCGTTCCAGGTAACTCAAGATTCCCATCCAGCGCGCCTTTAATGGAGGCCACCTATCGGGCCTGTTTTCACAGCCGCATAACATATCACACCTATTTTAAGATCTGCAATTTTTCCTCCTTAGCTATTTCTCAACAAGACCAGAAAACACTTCCTCTCACCTTGCTCAGGCTCCATAACAATCAAATGCATATCCTTCATTTTTGTTTTGTTTTGCACTAAAATAAATTCCTAACTATTTTATATATTCCTAATGTTAAGAAAAAAATAAATAAAAATAAACATTAAATGTGTCATTGTGATTTATTACTCTACTGCCAGAATCCAAAACCTGGGCTTAAGTATTTTGGCATTGATCCACTCACACTCTCTTTCTCCTCATGACAATAATCTGATGCAAAATCTGTGTGGAATTTTTAAACATTGAAACATTTTAAATTTTCTCTCTCTTCAAAGTCCATTTCCCACTTTCCTCTATGTGGGATGGGGTTTAACTTCTCTGGGGCTCAGTTTCCTCATCTGTAAAATAGGTATGGCCTCTGTGGTGCGGGCTGCATGGAAGAACCGGTTTTGTTGTGCACATCCGTGCAGCAGCCTTGGCCCACCGGTGCCTTGGTCCGTGGGGCCCCTCGAGGACTACAGCACACAGAGCCATGTGATCAGCAATTGATAATTTTAGAATGCACTTGGCTAACTGCTCTGCTCTCACTGCTACAAATAAACTTTGCAGTCTCTGGTTTCGCCAGGTTCCAATTTCACTCTGGCCCGAGGAGTATAAAGATGAATTATTTGATTGCGAGGAGAAATAAGAGACTGTATGTCAGGATGTTTTGCAAATCAATTCTCCTTCTCCCAGAGATGCCTCTTCCTCCTTAGACAGATTGCTTTACAAGCATTTGGGCAGCGTGGGTTTGTCGTGTCAGAGGGCAAGGTACATGCAGATGTAATATCACTAAGGAGCGTAATCCGAATGTGCATGAAATATAACAGCAGAGGGCAAGCCGCGAGCTGGAGGGAACCCTTCTGCCACGGGCCCTGACAGCACCTCAAATAAGCACTTTACCTAATCTCCCCTGTTGATTCCTATCTGCACTCAGTGACTTCAGGCAGCTGCCATCTGCTAACCAGTCAGGGCATGTTGATGGCAGCCGGCCTGTAATAAGAGCTGGGGCCTTTCCCATGGAGAAGTAGGGCTGTTGCAGAGATGGGTGAGACCCTGAGGAAACGGGGAGAAAGCAGCCGGAAGGTGCACTTAACAGCCAGCAGGGCTGAGGTGAAGCTTCTATTTTATCTAACTCCGTATCCCCAGGGCCTGGCAAGGAGCCATGCCCAGTAAAGGCTGCATATAGATATGACTAAAGGATTGCCCAGAAAAACTTCTACTTTCAGCACCTGGCAATAGTAATGATTTGGACATAGACTTTTGGGGCATTTTCTAGGTATCAGTGATGAGCTTTTGTAAGAGTGCAGACAAGGTTCACTCAGTCATTGAGTATGTATTGAGTAGCCTCTCTGCTCGCGGTCTGGTACCTGTTTGTCCCTGTACCTTGGGACATTTGGGACATTGCACTGGACAGATACTAGATGTAGAAATGGATGAGTGAGGTCCGGGCTTAGCTGGGTCTGTGAGAAATGAACTGTGTGACAGGCAGGGGGCTCCAGGGTCTGCAGAGCCCACGGGCCTGGCCAACCTCAACACTGTGCAGTGCAGATGGACCTGGAGCTTCTTGGGGGGCTGTGTGTCGGGCGCCACAAAGAACTGCTAATTCAGATGTGGATGTCTGAGAACCATGGGATGGACAGTCTCAGAGGGACTCATGAGAATAAGAACAGGCCTCTCCCTTGACAGGTGGAGAAACTGAGGCAGGGAGAAGGGCTTGAATTTGTCCTTGATCCTGGAGCTGACTGAAGACTGAGCGAGGACTGTGCTGAGATATGCCGAGCAATGGAAGCCCTGCCAGGATGTCCTTAGCACCTCCCCTGTAGGTGAGGCAAGTTCATGGGATTACACTCTAAGAAAGAAGAGACAGACACAATATGGGGAAATAAATGCACATAGCAGTTCCCCTTTATTCATTCAAAGACCCTGAATAGATGCCTGAAAACAGGGGAAGTAAAAGAACCTCTATGATTCATTTAAAGGAAGAACTTTCCAGTTTCTCTTTGGCATATCTGTGTTGCCAGCATCAGTGCTTTTGTGCTTTGGGGCCATTATTAAGTAAAATAAGGGTCATGTGAGCACAAGCCTGGCATACACAACAGTGGGCCTAATACTTGAGATGGTTGCTAAATGACTAATGGGAGGGTAGTTCATACAGTGAGGATACACGCACGAAGGGATGATTTAAGTCCTGGGCAGAACAGAGCAGAGTAGCATGAGGTTTCACCATGCTACTTAGAATGGTGGGGAATTTAAAACTTAGGTATTGCTATTTCTAGAATTTTCCATTAAATATTTTCAGATCTCAGCTGACTGTGGATAAACAAAACTGTGAAATAACCTGGGAATATTTCACTTATTTAAATTGTGGTAACTACTCAGCAGAAAAGAAAAAGAGTAGGTAGAGAGATGCAGGGTTTGAACATCACTCCACCTTGCTAGGCCTCTCTGGGCCTCAGCTGCTTCATCCTTACAATCCAGAAAGTAATTAAGAGTACACCTGTCCCATAGGGCTGTTATGAGATACTGAGAACACTGTCTGGCACACAGACATAATGGAATAATGGCTGTTATTATATTGTTGTTAGGCAGAGAAGTCAATGAAGGCCTCTAGAAAGTGAGTTAGAAGAAAGAGAAAGAGCCAGCCATGGCTCTTTTAAGGTAAAAGAGGTAATGTGTACAAAAGCCTGAAGCAGTTATAAGCTTTGTGTGTCCAAGCCTAGAAAGAGGACCACAGTGGATGGAGGGCATTGGACAAGATTGTCTGTGGTACAAAATGAAGTCTTAGAGGCGGGCTAGAGTTTGATTCCTCAGGATATTCAGATGCTGGCAAAGAGTATAAAAAGCCACCCTGAATATGAGGGTGTATAAGTTAGCAAATTCCCAAAATACTGCTGTAACAATGTCAAAAACCTTAATAATTCGTAAGAACAAATATTCATTTTTCTCACTCACTGGTCTATGGATGGGTTGAGCTTTAGCTGATACTATGTTTGGATAAAATGGGCTCCAAGTCATTAAGTCAGAATCAAGTCTGCTTCATGTATCTCCTTTTGGGGACCCAAGATGGAGAAAGGGCATGGTCTATGAGAGAAGGGCAAGGCGATCAGCCAAGACACGCAAGCATACTTCAAGATCTTACTAAATTTTCATTGACTAATATTTCAGGAGAAAAAGAAAATAATAGGAAAAACTTCCAGGAACCAAGTAAAATTTCCAGGAACAAAGAATTGCATCCCTCCTACCGTGACGCCACGGCAAGGGAGCTGTATATAGTATCACTGCAGTGGAGTGCGGCGGGACCAGAGAGCCCAGGCTATCCATGACCCTAGGAAATGGTGCACCCTCCCCAGGCACCCAGAGGGCCCACCAGGGTCAAAGGTTAGCAGATTCTGCCCTTGGCCTCTCAGTACCAGCCTCTTCCTGCCCTAGTTTGAACTCAACTAGGTCAACAAGGGCCAAACCACCCAGGCACCAGCCAGTCAGAAAGGCGCCCTGAGCAAATCCCAGGCTGGTTGGTGCCTCTTGGGCTCTGACTTTCTCTTCCAGCTTTCTGGGAGTGGCTCCACCCCCACCCCAGGTGTGAGTGGAGGCCCTGGGCAGTCCTTGGGCTATCCTTGGCCTGGTGCGGGCTCAGCTCAGAGTGCCTCATGCTGGAGCTGGAAGGAGCAGGGAGGGTCTTGGCTTCCCCAGAATTCCTCACACTAAAACACACTGTGCCTTCCAAGCTGCGCGAGCTAGAGCAGCCGCTGTATTTTATCTGTGATTTAGCCCCCTACCCAATCTCAACTCTGGTTTTGGAACTATTTGAAGGAGGAAAAAAAAGAAGAGGAGGAGGAGAAATATATGAGGGGGGTGTGGCAGCGAGGGGGTGGGTGTCCATGAAAATTTATGTCCTGAAAAGCAGCTGTAAAATGTTTAATGTTTCAATGAACGTTTTATGCTTACAATAAAAAATCCTCCGGCCAAGAAGGGCTTTAAAATGTTACATTTCCAAACAGAGCCAAAGAAAAGAGCCAAAGGAATGAGAGTCCCACAAACCCCTCTCCCGGGAGTGACCCCCGCCAGGAGACAGTGAGAGGAGCTCATGGGTGGGTGGCAAGGGGGCCACGGCTGGGATCCCAGGGGGCACGGGCAACAGATATGAAAAATATGCCCACTGATTCCAAGGCCAAGTGCCCACAATGTGGACCCTTGGAAACCCAGGCCCTGGAGGGAGAAGTGGAGACAGCGGGAAGGTGCCCAGCTTGGCCGCGAGCTGAAAGAACTGCCTGTGACCAATCAGTCCAGCAGCCAGAGGAACTCGCCAAGTGCCCCATGCCACCTTCCTCCAGGAAAGAGGCTGTCTGAGGGGACTCCAGCATTGACAGACAGAGTCAGGTTCAGAGTCAAGCTCCACTCCAACTGGTTGCCTCCTTGAGGGTGTTCTCCAGCCCCTGAGGACTCTGTCTCATCATCAGCTGAAGGTGCGTGGTAGCACCACTGGCCCACTCCAGATACCTGCCGTGCCAGGTACAGGCACGCAGGGACACAGCAGGAGCAGGTGGCCTGGGGCAGCAGAGGGAGGGGGCGTGGTGTGGCAGGAAATGGGCTGCTGGTCCTCAGAGCAAGACCCGAGTGCTGTGCTATGCTTAACTGGTACTCAAGTCAAGTCACCATGTGGGTCTCCAGGCCAACGAGCCAGTTTTGTTTCCATATCCTTTGTAATTAATATTTTTCATGTTGTTTTCAGGTGGCAGAAATGCAGTGTAGTCCTCAGGTCCTTTCTAACATGGCCCTGTCTCACCTCTCCTACATGAAATGCTCATGCAACCACTCAAAACAATAAAAACCACAGATTATGCAAAGCTTCGTGGACACAGTCTGTAATTTCCAGCCTAGGATTTCCTAAGTTCTTTTTCTTCTCCTTACTATTTTCTCCCCCAAACACCTTTTTTCTTTCAGCAAACTCCTGCTCAACCCTCAAAACCCAGTTTGAGCACCACCTTCCTAGAGCTCCTATTGTGTTGAATGCTCCTCTGTGATGCTCTGATCGTACGCACTGCTGCTGAGTTCCCCAACGCTTGTCAGATCTGTTAAAGACATCGCTACATTTCCAATTTCTCCTCCAACAATGCCTCCTGAGGGTAGCTACTCAGGGTCCATGACTTGGTGACCCCTGTGTGTGGTACAGGGCATGGTGTAGGATGGATCTCCAGGAAACCTTTGCAGGTGACTCAATGAATGAGCAAATGAATGAAGATACAAATGTTAGACCAGGTCCTGCCTGTGAGGACAGAGGATGGGTCACTGGCCCCAAAGGTCAGTTTTTCAATAAAACTTTATTTATACCAACAGGTGATTGGATGGACTTGGCCATGAGGTATAGTTTGTTGACCGCTGCCCTGGTGGATCAACAGGGGTGCATCCTCTTTAGGAGTCCCCTGGTCTATAAGACACAGGGTCTGTATTTACACAGTTCTCCAATAACAAGAAATAGCTTGTTTTCTGCAGGGGTTGGGAGAAGGGCCTGGTGAGCAGGTAAAGAATGATATTGATAGTGCCTTCAAAGACAGGAAATGTTGACAGGAGTAAAAGCAGGAACATATCTAGCACGTGTGCACATGTGCACACACACACACACACACAGTTATGCAAACAGAAATGGGGCTCTGGTGGACCTGCATTCAATGTGTCAAATTAAATGCTTCCCTTGTCTCAATCACTAGCAATTCACCCGGCCAACTGGCAGCCGTAACAATGCATTAACCTTTTTGCCAAATCAATTCTACCAAGTCCCCTTCCAGTACTGAGAGAAACTAAATGGCACTCCCATGCCTGGGAGGAGGGGTACGCCCTCCACACCGCACACGCTGGAAGCTCATCTCCACCTGGGACTCTGGGCCTCACCCTAAGTAGGCCCTTCTCACCACCAGGAGCAGGTGTCCGGAGGCAGCCTCCCTCCCTCTGCAAACACACCCGCCACAGCTGGCAGGGCTCCCTCTGCACCTCACTTGGCCTTCACTAGGCTTCACGTGAAGCAGCAGACTTAACTTCAAGGAGTGAGTGATTCATCTGGAAATGCAGAGGTGCAGCCCCTCCAAGTCAGAGACCCAAAGCCCCCAGCCCTTCCTGAAGCTGTTTCTTAACTTCAGGCTGGTGGTGCCGGGCTTGCCTTCCAACAAGTGGAAGTTCATGGAAGACGACCTTGGCTGCCCTGCAGGGCCCTGGGAGTAGATGCAGACCCTGGATGTGCCTGGGAGCAGCCAAAGTAAGGTGGGGGCAGAGGGAACCCTGAGAGGGTCAGTTTGGTAGAAGGTGGGGGCAGAGGCAGGCACCTGCCAAAGCTTACCTACTGAGGGGACGTCTCTGTTGGGAAGATCCTGTGGAGAGTGTGGGCTTACAGAGGCGTGTGTGTGTGTGTGTGTGTGTGTGTGTGTGTGTAACAACAAACACACTGTCTCCTGCTCAGGCTGACCCTGGATATCCTAAAGTACACTGCCTGTTTATTTTTCTGTAATAGGAAATCTCTGCACATCCAGAATAGCCCGAGCCCTCTGCTCGCCAGGCTGTCATCCAACTCAACTGTACAACCTCTCTCAGGACCTGGGGGAGCCCAGAGCTTCTGCATGGGGACAACACTTCCTGAAAGCAAGCAGCACCAGAGAGCATGGGGCAACTTGGCAGCCCCAGGCTAATGGATCCAAAGCTCTCCACGGGAAGTGCCGAGGGGAAGCCAGTCACCGTCTTGCTCTGTGCTACCAACCAACACCCTTCTTAGAACCACCCAAGAATGGCCAAGGTCAAGAGCCCATTCAGCCAACACCTTCTGATCCAGCACTTAAGGATTCAGAGGGGATGCCCTGGCCCTGGCTTTGGGAGGTTGCAATGTGGCTGGGCAGTCGCCCAGGATATAGAGGTGCCTGTTGGCTTGCTGGAAGCTTCCTGAAACTTTTCAGAAATGGAGCAGAGCACTGACCCCGTACCCGACTCAGCGGACAGAAAGCCAACCGGGGAACCAAGGCATCCAGTTGCTGAATTCTGTCCCACACCCTGTGTCCCCCTCAGGCCAGGACCAAAGTGGCGGCTTAGGAGTGGCCTTCAGGGAGCCCTGTGATGAAGGCAGGAATGGGCACGGAAGCACAGCGGGATGATGTTAGGGGACAGTTCCTGCTCCTCACTTTGCCTGGTCCTCAGAGGACAGTGTGGCTGTGTGGTCTCACCCTGTGGTCAGGGCTGGACAGCTCCACAGCTGGTCATTCATAGCTGGTGGTGAGCGGAGTCTACCTGGCTCACCTGCTGGCCCAGCCAGGTGAGGCAGCAGTAACAAAGGCAGTGAGGATGCTTTAAAAAGCCACCAAGCCTAGCAAACCCGTGAAGGGCTGTTCAGGGACCAGACAAACCAGCAGTTGTTCTGAGCAAATATGCACTTGTCTAATACAGTGAGAAAAACACAGATGCATTCATATTTTAATATGCCAAGAGTCCCAAAGCAGTGGAAATCTCATTTCAAAATCCTCTTTACATCACGACATTTCACTGGCCAACTGAATCCAGGTTTTCATCTGTGAAGCCCAGAGTCATGCAGAGTCTTCACATTACACGTTAAATGTAAGTACCTATTTTATGTCTAATTATTATAATAATGCTAACGCCATCCTGACGATGACTGCTTTGCATGGTGGCCTCACACATGATGTTGGCGAGTGGGCCCCAATCCATTCCACCCAGCAGCTCCTGAAACCCCGGGGAGACTGCAGCCGCCTTCCCACGACAACCTTCTGAACTTTGATGAGCGAGACACACACATGAGCACTTACAAATATCACTTTTGCCTAAGAGAACTGTTTCTGAGGGGGACAGAATCAGAACCTCTGACTTCCTGGCAACTGGCAGATGCCCTGTAGGAGGCCATTGAGTTGCTGAAGGCCACAAGAAGCCAGCCTGGCTGTGACAGCAGAGCGTCTGGTAGCTGGAACTCAGAGTCATGTGAATGCCATTCTCTTGGGACAGGGGAAGTGGATCAAAACCATAAATACTGAAATACTGGGACAAGAGGAATGGCTGACTGGGACACGTGGCCTTTGGAAGGGACAGGTGAGGGTGCAAGGTGACTCAGGCAAGCCACCCAGGTCATAGCCCAGTGCTCACAGACACCTCATCTGCATACACAATGTGCAAGTTTCTGCCAGGTGAAGAACAGCGGGAGTCACAAAGCCTCTTTGATACCTAGATTTATATACACTTTCTCCTCTTTCCATATAACCCAGGAAATTAGGTGACTCTGAGCTTCCCCCCATCATTCTGCAAATGTAGTCTCTGTTCTGGAAACTGCTTTGTGGACTGAGGCAACACAGAAACATACAGTAGGTATACGACACCCATGGGTGCTGCTGGCACTCACAGATGAGTGTTTGGACACAGCATGTCCATTTTTACATATGAGATTAGGAGGCATTATAGATATTAGATGGTCACCAAAGGTGACCATGGGGGTCAGATCCCCTGTTCTCAGTCACTTCCTACACCATCTCCTGTTTTCTCTGGCAAATCATCATTGGCTGATGGTAAGATATACCTCCCATGGGGGATGGCCTATGGCTGCCTCTCTGGAGACTGCATGTCCCCTTGACTCCCTTCCCCTTCCCTGCCTCACTCCTTTACCCAGTACAGGCTTCCCCTCCCTTGATGAAGTGCAAGAGGACAAGTCCCCACATCAAAGTCTTCCTTGGCAGCTCAACCCAGAACAGAGTCTGTAGTCAGCGGCCAACACCTCCTGAGGTGGGGTTACCAGGTGTCTGTTAGGCAGCTGAGAAGGCAGCCTCACGGGAGGGGATAGAAGACAGCAAGTGGGCCTAGGGCTCTGTGCAGGCAAGAATGGAGTCAGGTCCCCAGCTGTGGAGGGACATTTTGTGGACTGTATCAAGAGAACAGAGGAGCTTGGCATCTTCCCTGATTCACAGGGCCATTCCCTAAAGCCAGCAGGAAAGCCATCACCAACATTCCAAAGTCAGAGGCCACTGGCGCCATCATGGAGTAGAACTGGTATATGGGCCAGGTATGATGGTGGCCCAGGAAAACGTGGTGAAGCAGGGAATTGACTGCTCTCTCCTCACATACAGGTCAGAACCATGCCTGCACACAGGATGAGGACTTCTGAGTGTACAGGATCTCTAGCACCAGCACAGCTGACATTAAACCGGAAGGCTCGGAGGTGACATGTGAATGAGCCGTAGGGTCAAAGCACACCAAAACAAGATATTACCTCTGCATAATTCTGTGTGTGTGTGTGTGTGTGTGTGTGTGTGTGTTACAGTCATGCATCAGTTAACCATGGGCACATATTCTGAAAAATGCATCATTAGTCGACATTGCTGTGGTATGGACACCAGAGGGTATATTCACACACATTAAGATGGCAGCACCACTGCACCATGTGATCTCATGGGATAACCACTGCATATGTGTCCATCACTGACTAAAATGCTATTCTGCAACACCTAACTGTATATATAAAACATACACATAATATTTATCACATACACAATAATATGTACAGACTCCTCTGGCTCCCCAGCTTACTCAGAGCAGATCTTCAGACTTCCTCAGAAGATTTTGTACTTATACAAATTCCATATATATAAAGTCTCAAAGTCTTCTGTAAGCAAGCTGGGGATGCCAGGGACACAAGAGAGCCAACATGTTGTTAGAGCCCAAGTACAAAGGCCTGAGATACTAGAGAGCCAATGGTATAAGTTTTGGTCTGAAAGCCAGCAGCCTAAGAAGAGCTGACCTCTGAGTTAAGGGTGAAGGTTCCAGTGTAAAGCCCACTTGAAGCATTCGGGCAGGAGGGACCAGCCTTTTCAATCCATTCAGGCTTTCAGCTGAGGACATCAGAGTCACCCACACTAGAGAGGGCAATCTGCTTTAATTAGCCCACCAATTTAAAAGCTAATCTCATTCCAAACATCTTTATAAAGACATACCCAGAATAATGTTTGACCAAATATCTGGGCACTCTGTGACTCAGTCAAGTTTGATACGTGAAACTAAGCACATGGCTTCAGTCACATATAACCTACTATGCCCCAAGCTCAAGGAAGTCAAGGATCAGCAACATGTTCCAATCAGGAAGTAGCATGGTAGCACCCACCAGAAATGTCAACCAACAGCCCTTAAGATTAAGGATGCAGAAAGCAAGTAGGGTCATTAGCATGGCGAATGTTTATGAAGTGCTGGTTAGGAATATAATGGGCAGGGGTTATGGAGAAACTATGGACTAAAGACAGATCAGCACTCCTTAGATGATACCTGAAACTACATTCCTGGGGATCACAAGGAGTGGAAAACATTCCCTTTGGAGTTCTTTTAGAATCTTGTATTTTTTAAAATTTTTGATGTTTGTTTTTAACACCTAATATTCCAATTTCAGAGTCATTGCCAATCAATCAACTGAATCATACCACTGTTTTGTTTTTACGGTATGCATTGAATGGATACCTTGTATTTATAGCAATGACACTGGCCTCCCATTTATTTTAGTACTATGAAACTTTCTTTACAAATAACTATGTAAAAAATCTAAGCATACACAGCTGTTCCTCTGTGTCCACAGGTTCTTTGTCTGGGGATCCAACCAACTGCAGATCAGAAATACTTGGGCAAAAAAGTGCATCTGTATTGAACATACACAAACTTTAGTTTTTCTTGTTGTGATTCTGTTTACAATACAGTCCAATAGCTACTTAGATAGCAGTGACATCATGGTAGGCGTTGCAAGTCACCTAGGGAAGCTGTATGATGATGTGGCGTACAGAGCTCACGGGAGGCTGCACACGTTGTTTGCAAGTCCTACCTCAGTGTCTATAATGGACCTGAGCATCCAAGCAATTGGTGAGGGGGCGTTGGGACCAATTCTCCCAGGGACACAAGCAATGTAACAGAAGGGTGAGTGAGGCAAAAAGTGGCAAGTGTGAGGTGGAAATGGAGTTAGAGAACCACTGCTTTGCATCAGTCAAATGGAAAAACCACAAAAAGGTGGGGGGACGTTGAGGCATGGATCTGGAAGAAGTCTAGGAAGAAAAAATGGAAAGAAAACCAGCAGCCATCTGTTCAGCCTCAGTAATGACCTAAAAATGAGACAAATGGCATGGTTTTATTCTTGCCAAAACACCAAGGTAATTCTCAAGAAAGGAAGAAGTCAAAGCTAATGGAGACAATCCCTAAGCTTCTGAAGAATAATACAAATGATCACTAATTATTCATTCAAGAACTTAAGTTTCCTTCAATTCAGATATGACTGCACCACATCCAGTGGTTAATTAGGCATAAAGGTTTAATTTCTGATAAATCTTAGCTAAGACTATTGATTTGAGAATATTCCAGTTACTTTATCTGCATATCAAATTATTCCAAGACTTGGAGGTGAAAACAACCCATGGTCCTGCTCAGGAGTTCAACACGCATGCATTTCAACAGGGCACCACGGGGGCACTCCACCTTTCCTTCCCAGTATTTGGCAACGGGGAGCATCAGGTGGCACCGCTGGTCCCTTGTGGCTGGCTGCTGGCTGGGGGCCTCTCCTCAGGGTCTCCCCACTTATGCCAGACTGGGATTCCTTACCACATGGTCACCAGGGTCTGAAGGTGAGTGTCCCATGAGCAAGATAATGGCACATGGAAGCAAGGCCATCATCTTTTATGACCCGACTACAGGTGCCAACACTGTCACTTGAGCCCGTTCTAGTAGTTATGCGTGAGCCAGTGAGGGTGGTCCACGCTCAGGCATGAGGTGTGGGATCAGACTCTGTCTCTTGTGCAGAGGATGTCCAAGTACTTGCAGGCACGTGACAAAGCTTCCTCGAGTGTAGGACAGGCGGGCAGGATGCCCACCCTGCTTGTCTCCCCAGCCTCATGCAATAGTGAACCTTCGGCTCCAAATGGTAATGGTGCTGCTGGATCCTACGCATCATTATTTGAAAGCTAAGCTGCAGTGACTTATGTGCTCCATTCTCAATTTTAGGGAACTGACCTTCACAACTGAACAGGTCCAAAAGAAACAAGGACAGACGCAAAGGAACGGAAGGAGAAAGGAATGGACCGGGAAAACCACGGAGGGAACAGCTTTACATCACTTTTCGCGACAAGACGACCCCGAGGCAAGGGATGCTGGAAGGAATCAGTTCTGGGAGGGTTTCCCAAGGAGCGGCGGTGTTAGTGAGCATCCTTGAAATCACATGATCCACAGAAGAGGGTGGAAAAACACGGCGCCACCTGGCCTCCTAATGTGACAGGGTGCCTTGCTCTCCACCTCACGCCAACCTTGGCTCCCTGCACCACCATTCCTAGCACCAGGCCCTGGCTCTAATCAACAAAGGTGGTAAGATACCAGCCCAGGTTGGAGAAACTTGAAAGGAGGGAGTACTTCCGGGGCTCACAGCCCATTCAAGCTGGATTTACTCACAAAAACAAAAGCAGGCAATTTCCCACCAATGGTATCAAATAATTTCCACATTTTCTCAAATTTCCACCAAACGTGATGTGTTGGATGCTATGGTGACCTCAGTGTCAACTGCCCTACAGTGGATGTCATGCTGCAAGTTGGGCTGCTTTATTGATGACGAGTGTCAAGGTAAGGCAGAGCCCAGGAGCACAGGACAGACTTCTACATGACGGCAGGTTCGTTCCGATTATAAATGTCCTTCTCACATCAGACCCCAGAACCTTTCTCTCGGGGTTTAGTTCTAGAAATAACTGAGCACCCTGTAAGGGATCCTGTTTCCCTCTTTGAATACCCTGCCAGGAAGCTCAGTGTGCTCCTGCACCCATTCACAGGCCCTTCAACAAACACATTCTGAGCCAGCTTCGCTCTTGCATTTGTACAGCTTCTTCCTACCTGCAGCCGTCTTTGGTTCCCTGCTTGTTTCTCCATGTCACTGTGCTCCTGTTGGCCTCGAAGCGGCCTGCTACTAGTACTGCAAGGTGAGCAGAACTTGCCCAGGTCTTGTCATCACCTGTTAGTGCGGCCAGGTACATGATGACCAAGTTAAGCTGGCCAACACAGGCAGTGAAAAAGCCCTGCTGATCTATGGCAACCTGCACTGTCCAAGAAGCTGCGGTAGTAGCTGTGGGGAAAACGAGGCTGGTGGGCTCCTGCCTCCCTGCATGTGGGTACTCAGGCACAGCGCTGCCAAGAAGCCTTGCCCAGGAGTCACTACAGGACATGACAGATGCCAGAAGAGCTGGGGACAGGAGTGCCATAAAACCTGGTGGCCTGTTCCTCCCTCGCCCCATCCCTCATGGTGAAACCCTCTAAAAGCCAGAATAAAACAGGAAAAAAGCCAAGAGGCCCTTAATGAAGCATGTGTCAATACTGACGAGATAGGTACCAAAGCCAAGGGCGGGTGGGCAGGGAGGCTGCACTGTGGCAGCAGCAAACAGCAAAACAAATCCAAACACAGCTGGAAAGTTCTGGGCAGTTACAAGTCCAAACAGCTGCAGAGTCCAGGGACTTCTCAGAGAAGCTGGGAGAGGAGTCTCTCTCGGCTCTTATTCTAAGAGGCACTTGCAGGACAGCAAGTTCCTGGAGGGCCCCCACCATCCTAATCCATGCCCCAGGTGCCTGCAGTGGCTCTGGAGGTTGGCACAATATGGAAGCTCAGTGCCAAACTACTACGCCAAGTACCTGGTCAGTGTTGTTTATTCATTTCATTGATATTACTGTCTCCTCCTTACAGGTGAGAAAAATCTGACCTTGACATTGTTGGAGATCTTTCTAAGGGCACTCCCCAAAATGACATGGAGCAGAGACAGAAGCCCAGGTGTGACGGGGGCCGTGAACTGACTTCTGGGCAGTCCTGCCAGCCCCTCCATGACACCTTCCTGAACCCCCAGCCATCTTGCTCCTGAACTCCTTTGTGGTTTGTTCTTTCCATCTTTACCCACCAGACACGTGAACACAGGTGCTAACAGGAACACAGGGACCCTCGATTCTGGCCGTGTGGTGTTTTGATGAGAGGGTTGTGGTGGGCTGGACTGTGCCACCCCGGGGCACACGCTCGAGTGCTGATACCCAGATCCTGTGACGGAGGCCTGGTCCGTGCCAGGGCCTGGGCAGATGCATCAAGTTCAGATGCGGTCCTGCTGGAGCAGAGTCAGCCCCAATTTAATACCGGCCCCTCCACAGGAAGAGAAGAGGAGCGTGGTGCAGGGTGTGGATGCCATGCAGTGACCTGGGCAGAGACTGGAGCCATGCGTCCACAGGCCAAGGAGCACCATGGGCTGCGTGATTCCAGAAGGGATGAGAAAGGCAAGGAGCATCTCTCCCCGGAGGCTGGAGAGGCCCTGAGCACCTTGACTTTAGACTTCTCACCTTCAAAACCCTGAGAGGTGAAAGTGTTCTTTTTGGCCTCCCAATCATAGAAAACTGACGCAGGGCATGAGTGTGGCAGGCACCTGTAACACACCTACTATGTGCTGGGGCCCTTCATTGGGTGCTCAGCCACAGAGATGCAATAGGAAACCCCTAACAACTCTGCCGCCTTGGGGGCTCTTACGTGGTGGAACCTGGGATGAGACAATTCCAGGAAACTCTGTATGCACATAAAACCTCACCATGTCGTTTTCATGGATCCCCAGAAAAAGGTCTCCTTGAGGGTGCAGGAAATGGTTGTGCAGTATTTATTCACAGTTTTCATCCTAGGGCGATGAGATGATTGAGATGCAGACCGAGAGGGGATTGCTTGAAGTGCTTTTCCAGCTCCAGGGATCCCTGTCTCTTCACCAAGGATGTCACAGGAGTGGGGTCTGCTTCCCCAGGCACCCCAGACCTCAGGGCCTGGCTCGCCCTAGCAGGTAAGGGAAGGACAGGCCGTGGCAGCACGGGGAGCAACCTGTGGGCCAGCACCTACCACATAGGACTCCTGGGCCACGGAGGAGCAGGAAGGAAGGAGAGGGACTATGTTTAGGAGTCATTGCTAAAAATGACATCCGCACCAACCCCTAGCTTTCACAGAACACAGTGGAAGCTCTAAGCTGCTAGTTGATCTAGATGCTTACATTTGATGGACTGGAGCTCTGTTCCTGGCTGGTAACCACAGGCCCTAAGGAGTGTCCCAGGACTCACAAGCACTGGCTGAGGATCTGGTTACTGACCTTATGGTGCAGTAACCCGGGTGCAGGTCAGGACTGAGTCGGCTAGCTCCTGATCATCCCGGGAGCCACTTCCCTCTTCTTCCTGGATGGCCTGCATTTTTGCCAAGGAAATGAAGGAGCAGGAGGATGCTCTGGGCCTGGTACTGTGAGTCCTCTCTCTCCGTAGCAGGCTCAGATGAGAGGGTACCATGGAGGAGTGGAGGGCGAAGCCACCGTGTCCAGGAAGAACCCACACCAGTCTGTGGCCAGAACCGTAAATAAGTCCAAATTATATAAGGGATTAAAGGTGAAATCACTGAGATTTGGGAGTTAGCTGTACATGAACTAGCTCAGTCTAACTGATACAGGAACAGTAAGTTCCATTTCTGACCTTGGCGTAAGCGGGAAAGCAACAAGACTCTGTCAGGCTGAGCCCGGAGGGGCTACCAGTGGCCGGAGCAGCAGGGGCTGTGGACATGGCCGAGATGGCCTCAGAACCCCCGAGAGGGAGGAAGGGGACACTGCCTCAGGCAGGAGGAGGAGGAGAGGAGCAAGGAAAGAAGACGAGGCTGAGAGAGATGTGAGATGAAAACAAGGTGGTGGACAAATTCAGGGGCCCAGGGACATCTGTCCTCACGGCTGGAGGGGCCGGGGCCTCTGCGGTTGCCCTGCACTCTCCTGCCTAGGTTCTTGCAAGGGGACCTGAGCTCCAAAGGCCAGTACTGCTCTGAGTCCCCAGGCTCGCTGGCTATGTCCTCCTGGGCAGCGGATGACGACAGGTCCCTCCCCTTTCCTCTCTGTGTACCTGGAACCCATGACACCCCGTGCAGGAACAATGGCAGGCATAGTGGCTGCGCCCTCCCGGGTGCCCAGATCAGCACCCGGGCTCAGCAACGGCTGTTCATCTCACAGCGTCACTTTTTGGACATTTTCTCTGCCATCTAATCCCCAGGCACCCCAAGGACCACGGCTGTCATCTCCACTTCACAGATGGGGAAACTGAGGCCAGAGGGCTAGGCAAAGTCAGTCACCAGCAGGCGGCCAGCAGGCCGCGGGTTCCGGATCCACGGAACCTGACCATGACGAACGGTGACAGGAGGGCCACCAGCTTGTTCACATGCCAGGGCGTGTCCTCTGCCAGGGCGGGGCATGCAGGCCCCAGAGCGTCCTCCATCTCTTTTGGGGTGAGGGTACACAGGGCATGACCTTCAACACGGGAAAGAAGGTATGATATTTTTTCAAAGGCACTCACCTTTAAAATGACACCTTCCAGAAGAAAAAGGAAACGGTCTGTTTCCTCACGTGTTTAACAGTTTTCATGAAAAGCTCCTCAAGAGCTGGCAGGTAGCAAAAGAAAAGCATACGTACAGCTGGTTTCGCTGGGACTGGGGTGATATCAGCTATCCCAGTGTCCATGCCTGTGTTTATATCTGCTCTCTGTGCCTGTTCATTTGGACAAAAAGTAGGGTCCCTTTGTTTGTGGGAAAGGAGAAGAGGGCATCTTTGGAGCACATACCATGTGGCTGGCACTGCGTGCACCTTCTCTCACCCAATCCCCAGAAGGTCTGCTCTTGGTCACTCAATATTTCAGGACAGGTTCAGAAAGGTTAAGTTGACTCTAAGGTCACACAGCCACTCAATGATAGAATCAGTTTTCATAGCACATGCTTTTTCTTTATAGGGAATATTTCTAAAATGCACGGTTCAGGCTGCCTTAAACTTGCCACTTAGCACTTCCTAAGAGAAGAAAACACTCTGGATTTTCTTTCCCTCTTGGAAAACACATTATTGAACAGCTGAATAATATCTGGCCCAAAATATCTTCTTAGAATGATAGCAAGAATAATCCCCAGCACCATGGAAAATAATAATAGCAAGAACAATTATTACAACTATACATATTTTTCAAACAGACCTAAGAATTAACAAATAAATATGAATGGTATTATGATATCTGTGAAACCGAAATGGGGCCAGTACAAACTACTGCCATCTCAGTTACTCAGGACAGAATGGTAGATGACAGAATGCAGGCACTGCAGTGGTGTGTCCCCACACTGATAGGGAGGCCCCTGGCCCTGTGCTGCAGGTGGAGGCAAGTGCTGGGTTCCACTCCAGGGATGGGGAACACATGTATCTCTTGGTGAGGACCCGCTAATTTCAAGGCAGCTTCGTCACTGCTGTTTAAACAACTGGTTCTTCTCTCCCTGAGAAAGGATCAAATATGCATTTGGATGCTTCGCTTGGATGCTGCTTGTCTGCAAGCTGGGGAACAGCCTTAAGCTCCAAAGAGACAAAGACGCAGAGACCTGTGGAAATTTACAGCGTGACCCGAGCTTGTGGAATCATAAAACTCGGGTGTTTTCTTTTATGTAGTCAGAGCCTCACATGCAATTCAAGGGTCAAGAACCTGAAACCTTGGCAGACTTCCTAGGACAAATATGGTGGCCAGAAACCCTAAACATCTGGCTGAGTTTCTCAGAGACACATTATGACATGCAGTCCAGAGGTAGAGGAGTGGGTTCCTAAGGATTTTTCCAGAACAACTGTCATTTTAACACAACAACAAAATAAAAAGAAAAAAAAAAACATTGCAAATTTTGAAACAAAATGAGGTCTAAGGTATTTTTTTGTTTTTGTTTTTGTTGTAACGGATATGGCCACTGGCAGACAACATTTCCTGGGAGAAGAAAGAAAATAATTTCGCAAAAGCTATATACCTGTCGTGCTCAGATTACTATTAAGATTCTCTCAGCTTCGCACACCGGCACATCATCTCCGGGTCTATCAGACAAATCACAGAGGGCCTTAAGTCTTACTGGTGGGGTCTGAGAGACGCACATCAATTTCCAAACACTAACAATTTAAAATTAGGACAAGAAGGAATATCGTTGGTAAGACTGAGAAGCAAGAAGGAGGCATTTCAACTAGCAGAATAACAATACGATTAAATTGAAATCGTTGTTTTCTGAACACAGTCATTTTATAAAATGTACAGTAACGCTTTTATATGTAAATTATCTAAACTCAAAAAAAAAAGCCTTTTCACTTTAAATTGAATTGAGACTAGCTTAGAGTAGAACCCTTCGGTTGAAAACGTGCTCAAAATGAATAAAACACAGAGTGAAACAAATAATATTTTGCAGAAAAAGACTGCAAATAAATGCTGGATTTTTTGCTTTCTTTCATTTGTTTGTTTGGGTTTTGATTGGTACATGTTATCCTGAGAGAAACAGATAATACCCCTGGCTACAGATTCACTCTTAACACGCTGCGGTTTAAAGCTAAGTGATATTTTCCATTTGGTAAATTATAAATATTACTAATGCACCTCAGAGGAGGAAAGTATATATGAAAATATTATAAACCAGTGTAAGATGAGACAAAGAAACTTGTGTGAATAAAGGTGCTTATTTCAACATGCTCTCTCAACATGCCTAGGGAGTCTATTTTCCTTTAAAACACAGTATTTAACCCCCTCTCCTTCCTTAACCAAAACTGCACATCTCATTTGGTGGCCTTTCAGCCGGACACTCTTCCTAGGTGGCTCTGATGGCGTCTGCAGACTCTTCCAGGCACACGCGACTGTCTCACCAGACTGAGTTCCTTTAAGCCACACTGGGCATCGTCTGACTTTTGTTCTTTCCCTCTTCTGACATCACCTGGCAGATGTAGAAAACAGTGGTCTCACAGAAAGAATGTGCGGGATGGTCAATGAGCCTCCCAGATGGATGTGTCCCAGAACACCCTCGCGGACACCATTGTCCACCTTGTGTGGACAGCAAGGTGGCAGGTACCGTGCTACAGACCATGCAGTGACGGCTTCGGTGAGCAGGTGGTAGACAGGGAACATGCTTTGAGAGGTAGGTGGCTGTACACTTAGAGCTGAAACCAGGTTTATGTGGTGGGGGCCACAGTCTGAACCCATCACCTTTCACTCTCTGGGAGGGGGCTTCTGCTGGTCTGACCACCTCTCAACACCACAGCTTCCCGTGGTACCTGGCACCACACAGATTAAAAAAAAAAATGTGTTGGATGAATGATGTGTTAGTTCAGAGGAGCCCCACGTCCCATTCCTTACCTCCACCGCCTAAGTCCTAGACATCTTCTATCCATCTCTCCCCTGTGGAAAGCAGCAGAACATCCTAGCATAGATTAGGGACTCAGTAAATACCTCCTACTTTTGTGTGCGGAGGGTACTTGGGGTCAACCCCAGGGAAGGCAAGTGCTCTACCACTGAGCTACACTCAGCCCTTTAAATTTTTTTTTTTTAAATTTCAAGACAGGGTCTTGCCAAGTTAATGAGGCTGGCCTGAACTTGTGATCCTCCTGCCTCAGCCTCCTGAGTAGATGGAATTATAGGCATGCACCATTGTGCCCAGAAATATTTTCTACCTTAACGAGTATTTTGTCTTCAAAAAAAATGTTCCTTGGAAAAACTAGGCGTCTCCTAAGTCATATTGAGAGATGAAGAGGCACATGCAGTTAATCAATATATAATCCATTGCCTTTCTTTTTTTTTTTTATCAACATCATTTCCAACTTTAAGTTTTGTTCAATATCATGTTTTCCATCACATATGTGATACAGGCAGAGCCTTCAGATACAGCTGTAAAGTTTGACTCCAACTCTGAAGTTAACCAAGAGCACTAAGTTCATTTAGCTCTGGATACCATAAAAGCCCAGTGATGACTTCCAAGCTAGTTGTTTCTTATTTTTATTTTTTGCTCCCACAATAATCCTTTTATGATGGTACTCAATGAGCATCCCTCGTGGAGTTTTCTCCCAACATGGAAATGCATATGGCCTCCGTGGGGCAACAGCTGGATAACTATGTAATTGTTTACAAATGTGCAAAATAAGTACCCAAACCAATAAAAAATAATAACTTGGGCATCCATAAAGAAGAGATACTATAAACATGTGGTGGGCCATACTTTCTCTATAAATAACTGTTGAGGCAGAAAGACAACCACCCAAACCCTTATCTGAAATCCCCTCCCATCAAGCAGACGACTTCGGCAGTCTGGCGGGCTGCACCATGGTGCTTTCCCAAGCAGAAATGCTTCTTTGCTGACATTTATCCCTGAAGTACCATGAAACGAACTGCAGAAAAAATGGATCTATTTCAGATGAGGCACGTGGTCTTCAGACCACTCTGTCCTGAGTGGGTTTCAAACCAGCCTGCGGCTTCTTGTTACCCAAGAGGGAAATGTGAACATGAAGAGATTGCGAGGAAGGAGACAGACTGAGAAGATCTTACCTAACTTGTTCCCACCTGCCATCTGCCCTGATCCTCCACTAGGTCCACCCGAGTCCAGCCCAAAGGGATCCTGTACTGGAGCATCCAAAGAAGCAATGAAGCCTCGCCCTTCAGTGCCTGTCCCTGGAAAGCCCCTTTCTTCCTACTGTATTTCCTCCCAAGTAGCTGGAACTATAGGCATGCACCATTTCCACTGTCTTGGGAAACTTCTACTCAGACATCAAAACCCAATTCAATTATCTCCTCTTCCAGGAAAACTTCTTTGTACATCCCCAGAGACAGCCAATTCTTCACAGTCTTCCCAGAAGCTCCCTGAATCCTGGACCCTGTCAGTTCAGACCCTTAATGCATCTTGAGTTTGTCAACCCCCTACCAAGAGCCACACACAACTAGAAAGGTACTAGACGTACAGAAATGAGCAAGAGAGACAAGGCATTTGTGGTCTATAAATAAATAAAGGCAGAGTGCAATGTCAGGTGGATTATGTTACACTGTTTAATTACATTATTTGGGATTCTATACTTGCTGCAGCTATCACGGTGACTGTTGTCCACAGTAAGTAGACCACGTCCTGCATCTCTGTATGCACATCCTTTCCCAATGGAGCAATGCATGCTGCATTGATTTAACTTTATTTTTAAAACACTCATTTGGCACAGTCTGTTTCAAGCACTAGGCCTGGGGGTACAGACCAGATTTACACCAAACACCTACACCCTCCGGGACCTCACAGCTAATGCTTGGGCCACTGTGGGTATGATCCCTGTGATCACAGTGTGAGAAAGGCCCTACCCTTCTGCACTGCTCAGGGCAAACGCTCCTGTCCACTATACTCATAAGAAACCCTGGGAGATGCCATTGGCCCACTTTATGGCCAAGAACAGCAAGATACCCGCAGTGCCTGCTCTTGGGGAAAGAGGAAAGCTATAACCCTTTTAGAGAATGAAAGTAGAAGAATGACTCATCTGAAGCCCTGAGAGGCAGGGGGATGGCAAGTTTGAGTCCAGTCTGTGCAAGTTAGCAAGACCTGGTCTCAAAATAAAATTAGAAGATAAAAATGGGTTGGGGATGTAGCTCAGTGGTACAGCATGCCTGAGACCTGTGGGCTCAACCCCCAAGACCACAGAAAGGAAAAAACACCTGGCTGAGGAACTAGCTGCACATAAGAACAAGGGCAGGCGGCTGGAGTGTAACCTGAGGCTCCAGACCAAGGAGGTGCTGGGGTGTGGGTGTCCAGCACAGGACAGCAGGCTCTGCGGTGTGGAGAGGGCCACTTGTTCTCTGTCCCATACCTGTGGAGCATCTCTGTGAAGGGGCTCTGCTTTGGTTTGGAGAAATGTCCCTGTGGCTCATGTGCCAAAGGTATGGTCCCCTGTCTGCAGTGCTGTTGAGAGGTAGTAGAGCCTTTAAAAGGTGGGGCCTCGGGAGAGGAAGTCAGGTCATGGGGTGTGTCCTTAAAGGGGCCATTGGGACCCAGCCCCCTTCTTAGCTGCCCTGCCAGGAGGTGAGCAGCTTCCTCTACCCCTGTGCTCTCCCCATCATGTGCTGCCTTATTACAGGCCCAAAGACATCAGGTCAACCAGCCATGGACTGAGACCTCAGAAACTGAGCCAAAGTAAACCTTTCCTCTTATAAGCGGATCATCTCAGGTATTTTATCACAGTAATTGAAAACTGACTAATACATGGTCCTATGAATTCTGCCTGACATCACTGACAGAGAGCAGCATGAAGAGATGAGGGTTCCCACAGAACAATTCACACTTGCCCAGAGGGGCCTGGGGAGATTCTGGCATGGAGATGTGCACAGGGCAACAGGGTACCCAGAAGAAAGGACTTCACTTAACACGGGATGCACTTGGGACAAAGGACTTTGAAGATTTCCTCTGTGAAATCACTCTAGACTCGAAGGGCAGGTGGGCGTTGGCAGGTGGGCATTAGCAGGTATACAAATCATACGGCTACTGTAATAACCAAGTACCCCAAACTGGGTGGCTTCTTGTTTTATAGCCGTGGAGGTCAAGCATTTGGAATCAAGGTGCTGGCAGGACACACTCCCTCCAAAAGCTCGAGGGGCAGCCCTTCCCTTGAGTCTTCAGCTCCCAGGAGGCCTGCATGTCCCTCAGTTAGTGGGGGCACAGCTGCAGCCTCTGCTTCTGTCCTCATGAGGCCCTCCCTCCATGTCTCATCACATGGTCTCCCTCTGTCTCTGTCTCCATGTCCACATTGGATTGGACCCACCCTGATGGCCTCATTTTACCTCAGGCACCTGATTTTCCTTCTCTTCCTAACCTGCAGACGGTTCTCAATGGCAATGATTATTAGGACGCATCCTCTCTGAGATTGCCAGGATTTCTTGCCCAAACTCCTATGGTGGGCATGTGGCAGGCATGTTGGTTGGTGGTCCTCTGCACTATTTCCAAAGCCCTTCTGAGCCCCGGCAGGCTTCCGCGTGCTTTCCCAGCATTCCTTGGAGCTTGGGGTCACGTGACACAGTCCTGGGTAATCATTCCCTGAGGAGTTCTGGAAAAGCTCTTGCTGTTCCTGACAAGCAGGTGGGAGCCAGCTGGCCCACATATGCCCCTCTTGTCACCTTGAGCCTGAATGGGACATGCAGTGTGGTGGTGGCCACCTAAGGCCTCAGAAGAATGACCTGCAGCATCCCTGGGCTAGTGACTGGGAACTCTGACAAGTGTGATCTGCTGTGCCAGCTGGCTAACTACAGCGGCTGATGCCTGGTGGGAATCTTACCCAAGCACGGACAGACTAAGCCCCTCTTGTAAGGCTAAGGGTACTCGTGTTTTCTTCCAGTTGCAGTAGAACCGCTTCTTCACTGAAAGGCCTTCTCATTGGTGTGTGTGTTTCCTATTTTAAACCGTGACAATCCATTCTTCACCTAGCAGCTCTGGAGCTGGCCTGAGCCAGGACGAATCATATCGCGTCAGACAGCATTCCAAACATGCCATGTCATATAATGTATCGCATCATGCCACGTCACAGTCATCTCTCTTCGGCTGAACACTATCTAGTAGCTTCTCACTGCAACCAGCACAAGATCTCGAATCCTTGAGGTGATCAGCGGGGCTCCGTGTGATCAGGAGCGTGGCTCCCTCTCTGCTTTCACTCCAAGTCCCCTTTTCAGCTACCGGGCTGAAGGGCTGCCTTGGTCAGTGCCACACATGCCCAGCTGCTTCTCCCTCCGCAGGTCTCCATCACTGCTTCCTCTGCCTGGAGCCCCTTGCCTCTGTGTGTCACCCTGATGTCCTTCCTTGGATGGGGGTCTGTCAGGACATGTTGCTGACTCAAGGTGCACCCAAATTCCCTCTTCTTACTGGGACCCCAATTGGATGGGATTGGGGGTCACCTTAATGGCCCCATTTTAACTTGGGTCTCATTTTAGCTTGATCACCATTTCAAAGGTCCTATCTCCAAAAGTGACATTCTGAGATCGGGGGGTTAGGGCTTCAACACATGAACTCTGGGGAAACGCGAATCAGCTCACAGCAGATACCAAAGAGTAACACCCGCAAAAGGACACAGCACTGCTGGTCCAGTTACCAGGACAGTCTGTCTGCTCCAGCCTACACCGTGCCCCGTCTAGAAGCCCTGGGGTGTGACACTGGCTATTTATGACATTATTCATTGCATTCTGCCTCTTCTGGCCTCTGGATATTTTATTGTGGAAATTTTCTAACATACCCCAAAATAGGGAAGCTAATTAAATGAACCCATAGTTGGTCAGCAATTATCAACACTTGCCAATCTTGAATTATTTACCCTGTGCTCCAACTATTTGTTTTCTAGTTTGTTTTAAAGCAAATCCTAAACAGTATACCATCTCTCTTACAAATTTTTCAGGATGCTTCTCTAGCATAAAGTGAATTTTATTTATACTACATGTAACAACAGTGAACATTTCCTTAATACCATTATTTGGTCCATATTCAAATTTCCCTGCTTACCTCAAAAAAGTCTTTGGTAGTAGTTTATTAAATTCAAATGAAAATGAGCTCATATATTGTATTTAGGTGCTGATTCATATAAGTCCCTCCTTTTTTCTTTTCCTTCTTTTTAAAAAATTTTTAGTATGGAGGGTTGAACCCAGGGGTGCTCTACCAGTGAGCTACATCACCAGCCCTTTTTATTTTGATACTGGGTCTCACTCAGTTGCCCAGGCTGGCCTCAAACTTGCAATCCTCCTGTCTCAGCCTCCCAAGTTGCTTAAGTCTCTTTTACTTTACATGAGGTTCTGGAGTCAAGCAAACATTGAGCTGGCGCTCAGCACTTTCTCACGATACCACAGCAGAGATTCCATCATCTGAGACACAGGGACCCAGAGCTGAGGCCCCCTCTGACTAGAAGGGAGTTCAATCTTCCTCTCTAAGCCTGCTGAGTACGGGTGATTTAATTTCCAGGAGGGTAGTTACTGAAAAATTCTCTCTTGAAGAGCTTTGTTCTGAATTTGGATTAATTTAAATGGCACAGGCACAGAGGGACTTTGTAGGATATGTTTACGGAATAATTGTGATCAATACCTGTGCATTTATACTGGGAGCACATGCGGATGGCTTGGAGGAGGCTCCTGAGCGTCACTCTTTAGTGCTGATCAATACTCACCATCAAACACTAACATGGGAATCGCGGGGAACATTTATATTCAAACTGTGCTGCCACATCCCCTTACGGAAGGTTCTTTCATTTGGTCTGCACATCTCAAATACACTTTTCAGAGGGTGTTATGTAGGGATGGCACCATAAAAACACATTTTTAAGTGTTCAGGTTTATCATTCCATCATCTGTTCACACTTTAATCACCAAGATCGTAGGGGCTGGTCTTTCAAACTATTATTCCCAGAACAGCTGTATGCTCTAAAATTGATAGTCTTCTAAGTTGATGGATACACACACACAAAAAATGTTAAATATTTAACAAGGCTCCGAATGGCTACAGCCACCTAGTCTTAAAATCCCCTCCAATGCCCACACTATGGCCAGATGTGAGCACCCGTCTCCCCTATTTGTTTAAGCATTATGCAGCCAGACTCCCACTGAACAGGTCCCAGAGGTGGTACAGAGAGAGCAGCAGCCTTTAGCCTGGACAGCTTCTGCAGCACTTTGAACATTTCCGACAATGCGCATGGAATACCCCTGGAGCCCGCACATGCGGGGTGCTTCTCCATCGTAGAGTGCAGACCCCTAAGAATAGCCGGGACCCTCAGAGGTCTCGCCTCGTGCGACCGTAAAGGACCTGGATCGGTGTTCTGGATATCCTCCTGTGTGCCTTTATGGCCTTCCCTTTCTGAAAGTCCTGCTGAATGTCCACCACAGCCTGAAATCTGGCTCCAGGGACAGACGAAATACTTGGGGCTCAGATGCCAGCAAAGGACAAGTGGCAAATGAGAATGCGCATGCAGAGGAGGGGTGCTGAAAGGTCGGTCCCTGGGCTTTATTTCCATCAAGAGAAAGGGTGGCTGCCAGGTGTGGCAATGCCACAGAGCAAATCCTGAGAGGGGGTGTGCGGAGGACAAAGGGACCACGGAGGCTGGAAGCGGCTGCCCACTTCCCCGCGCGCAGAGGCCACCAGGTGATTTGAGGGGTGTGGGTGAAACACCTGTTCTCACACTCCAGGTGGGAAAGGGGAGCAGGGGCATCCTGTGGGAGAACCTGTCGCTGCCGGAGCAAGGAGACCCGTGAAACAGCTGCTCCTGGCCTGGTGGCAAGCAGCAAACTGTGCTTTGGAACAAGGGGCCTGACAGGAAGCAAATTCCATAGCAAGCAAGACGCTGGAAAGACAGGGCCGCTGGCTTTGACTCTGTTAAGAGGCCTGAGCTGCCCAGTGGCCCCGAGCACACAAGCTGCAGGCAGCACCGCACAGTGGGCTGGTGGTCCCGAAGAAGGTCCAAGGAAGAAAGGCTGCAGAGGGCATCAGAGATGGGCAGGATCCCTGGGCACTGCCCAGGTTTCACATGGGCTCTGGTGACAGGCCTGGTGACTTGGAGGTGGCCTGGAGGTGACTTGCAGCAGGCCCTCCAGATGGAAGGGCAGCGGATCCCATCTCAGCCCTGACGCTCTGGCGAGCTTCTCTGTGATCACAGCTTAACTTAAATGAGTTAATCTCATTTTCCAGATGAATTGTCATTTTGTCTCCCGCAGGCTGTGATTACGGGATAAAAGTCTGGAGTGCGCAGAGGGGCGGGGGCCGTCTCCATACCACATGCCACACGTGAGCAGGACCAGCCAGGTCCCCGCCCTTCTGCCCATCTTTAATGGAATTAGAGAAGGAGGAAGGAGCGAGAAACCTGGGAATCACAGGCGGGAGATAAACCTTGCAGATGAGTGATGCCCCTTCATGACAGGCCGCGACAATTCATCTGCATGTTTGGAAACGGTTCCCGATGCTGACAACATCTAAAACTCTTCCCGGACAGAATAGACGTGCAAATGACACGAACTTTTCAACTCTCGCTTCTTCTTTTTTTTTTCCCTTCTTTCTTTGTTTTGTTTTTGTTTTAATTGCTCCTAAAAGGTATCAGTCCATAAACAGGAATGCACTGAGGTCGGCTACATGGCAAGTACATTTCTAGAGGCTGTAAAATATTCATTTTAAGGGTAACACCATTTCTCCCATCAAGGAGCTTCATGCCCCCGTGACTGATTCTAGACATTTTTCAAAAAATAAAAAAGTCACTTTGGAGTATGGACAATAATAAATGTTCTTAGAGGCACAGACACAGAACTGGGTTCTAATTCGTTTTCCACTTTTATGTACTGTGAGGCCTTGAGCAAGTTGCTTAACTCTGTTGAGCCCCAATTTTTTAATCTGGAAGGGGACAGTGATTATACTCAACATTCAGGGTGCTTGTTGGGACATGTAATAGAGCATGCAAAGCTTTTAGCAGGTGGCGAGTGCTCAGTACAGAGAAAGTGCAAGGATAATGATTTCCCCAGGTAGTGACAGAAGCACAGAATGTGACCAAGCCAGAGGGACAGCAAAGCAGAGAAGGAGGATACCTTAGGTGAGCGCAGATCTACAAAGAAAATCACGGGATGCACTTGAATTTGAATTT